>MNCI01011147.1:0-56829 GCA_015680685.1 Gnetum montanum | reverse complement strand
ACTTAAATAAAGATCCGTTCACTTGGGGACTCCTACTGTAGGCACATGGAAAATATTCTATCTCTGGAGTGATCAAACTACCAGAGTTTCCCTACTTTAATCCTAGGATTGAAAATAAGGGGAGTGTCACCTCTTATTTATAGATTTGGTGGCAAACCACGATATTGTGTACATGACATCATAGGGGACGACGCGATATCGCAGCGGCCACAATATCACGTACGAGATATCGCGGCTCATGCGAATAGCATCTCATCATACCCCCATGACTGAATGAAAACTCATCCTTGAGTTCCTTACAATAATATTAGGAAGGTGTGGAATTATTTAGGGGAATGGAGCTAATGGGATGACATGTAAACAGATCATCATTACAAGACTTGACAAAACTGGTGTTCATGACAACAAGGGTGAACACCCTATTATAATGACATCAGGCCTTTGTTGGTAGTTGAGAAAGAGAGAGAAAGAAGTGTTGCTGCTGCCAACGCTAAGATTGCACTTTGTTGTCCATCTGTAAGTGCGCCATTGATCTTGCTCCTTGCATAGTTGCTTCAGCGCTGCTCCATTCCAAGTATTTTTTCTAGATCCAATCTGTTATTGCATGATTGCCATATGCACACATAACATAATCTTATATTAGCAAGGGTAAATGAATTTCAATGTAGTTAATACCTTGCTTTAGTGTAAGTCCATTGGCTAGGTCGTGGTATGGCTAATACGGATCTGGGGATATCTTAATAATGACTACCGAAGATGTAGGGGTTAGGAAAGAAAATCAAAAATCTTGGGGCTAGGAGAAAATCAAAAAAAATGGGCCCCGTACCCCCATGACTAATTGCAAACCTCTGGTAGCGTGAGAATGGAGAAAGAAAAGGAGTAAGAAAAATAGATAAGAAGGGACAACTGAAAACATCAATGAAATGGATGTCAAGATGGTAGTGAACAAAATAAAATTAATTGCAAAATGTTAAGGGAAAGAATTTAACTAATTCTCCAAATAGGAATGTCAGTGGGTCCTCCCCAAAGCAGGCTCATGCCCTTAATGCCCTGACAAACCCACATTCAAAGAGTTCGTAGGCTCTGGGAATGTTATTTGGAACAAGAGTTAAAGTCTTAACCGCAAGAATTTACCAAAAAGAAAACAATGCATCAACCAAAATATATACACTAATGATACAACTGGCAATGAGGTGAACAATGGAGAGAAGGTTGGAGAGAAGAAAATGGAATGGAATCCCAAGAACAAGGTGGTGTACATCCCCTTGTGTGTTGCATGATTAATGTGACTTGGCAAGTCTCATTCCAACTCCGACCTCAAACCAACCACATCCAGTGGCTTTGCATCAATGCATTCGGCTAAACCATCCACTTGGATAACAAGAATGCCTTCCCCAGAAGTCACCACCATTCTAATGAAACAAAGGAGAGAATGGGAAGTGAGAAGGGCCTTAGTTAGAGGGAACACTTTTGGTTCCATAACCAATGCTTTGAATTCTCACTTTCTTTGTTTTTGCTATTTTTTTTGTGTATTTATGCATGAGAACCACACCATGCAAAGAATTTTTATTTTTATTGGCTCAGCTTCTGATAATTGGGTAACATCAGAATGGCAAGAAAACACAAAAAGAAAACATCCAAGCACCCAAGAGAATGACCAACACAAAATCATCAAATTCCCTTGAAGTCACACCCTTTTCAATCCTTGAGTCCTTCCTTAGTTTGAGAAATACCTAGTCACCAATTCATTTAAGTTCTTATTAGAAGGGGACTATACATTTCCAAGTCGAGAGAGACCATAGAAACTGGTGGATGAATGGATGAAGTGGTCTCATTGTCTGCCATATCAAAAGAAACATACCTTAGTATCAACATTATGACTTAAAGGTAAAAACCAAACACTAGCAATCAATATGAAAACAGTTCATACCATCATTCCGAACACTTATTATGGAACAAACTTACAGGGTGGATCACACATACACACACACACAAACTTCGTTGTAAAAAAAACAAGAAAAGTTAAAGAAATTTGTAAAACAAAAACTTAGAAAAGTTAAAGAACTTTGTAAAATAAAAATGTGTAAAACAAAAATCGAAAAAGAACTAAGGGTCTCATATGATTAGCATAGGTGGCCATCTCCCCCATGACTGAGTTGTAAGAGAGAGATCTGAAATAATGAGTGTTTATTTGAATTTCTAAGAAGTTCCCAACTTCTTCCAATTGATGTTCTTAGATTAAAGGGTGGAAGTTGGCGATGCTCATATTCCAATGTATATATGCTTCCATTGTTAGCATGGTTTGTCTCCTCATTTCGTTTCATGCATATTTGTCTGCTCCTTATAGTAGTTGTCAACCATGGGGTATCTACTACTTCTTGTGTGGTTGCTACATACAGGCATCTTTGTTGCAAAGTTTCAAGGGCACACCTGTTACACGGAGGCAATTCCTCCATGTCATCACCCGATGAATCACTGTATGTGATGCATGGAACTTTCCTCTTCTTGATCTTTCCACAAATGTTTATCTTAGAAATTTCCAAGGAAAGATCATGGATCCTAAGGCATGTGTCTATTGTACTAAGCCATGCCCTCCCATTATAATTGGGAAGTCCCCTTCGTTGTTGTTCACTTCAATCACCAGAAAATTAGCTGGGTAAGACCAACCACACACAGTGGTAATGATGTCCTCCACCAATCCCAAGGGAATGGTGATGGACTGGTCTGTCAACTCTAGTTGAATGTTGCTCTTCTTAAGTTGGGGTAGGTTCCAGGCATGATACATCTCTCGTGAAATTAAGTTAACTCCAGAACCTGAGTTAAGAAGAGCCCTATGTGATTCATTTTTGACGATCTGTAAGTAGATTAAGGGACTCCTAGGGTCAGTTAGTTTCCTGGGAAGGTGGCCTACCTTAATCCAGTTAGTTACGGTATGTGTTAACATAACCATATGCATTAAGCTCTATTGGACTGAAGGGTGCTCCAAAGTGTTATATGGTGGAGGAGTGTACATGGGCCCAACCGCTTGTTGTTGCGAGAGTTTGTCTGGGCTTTTGGTTCTGAAGTAGGGTCTTCTCTTTTTACAGTTGTCAAAACTAGTAGCAGGTTGGATATTTACAGCTCTCGCAGCGTGACGTTGCTACAGTTGAGGAGGAAGTTTCCCTTGCATTCTTGGAGCAGGAGGTGTTATGAGAACTACTTGTGGTGGAAGAGGTGCGGATGGATTGGGAGGATGGTGTGGATATGGAGTGTCTCCCGGAGGAGAAGGAGTTCTTCTGAAGTACTCCCAAACTTTGTAGTGATGGTTAGGGGTTGTGTGACTCATAGAGTCACTTGTAGAAATTGGCTAGTGCACATAATATCCATAAGGGTCAGGCTACCGGTAAGGGTACTGATGTTTCGACGATGGCATCCCCCATGACTATGGGTATTGCCACTGCTGATGCTATTTGATGGGATGTGGTGGAGTTCCACTTCAATAATACGTTAGTGGTTGGTGGAACTACCTTGGGTTACCTTGTGGATAAGGTAACCTTCAGGGTGTTTGTCGTTGGTTGAGTCTTAGATTAAGCGCATACACCCCAGACTCCTGTAGATATGAGATGATGGAGAAACATACCTTAGGATGGTCATAGTGGCAGATCTCACATCCACCATCATCTTCTGTATCAGAGTCCACAGCCACATCGAAGTTAGTGATCTTCCCCTTACCCTTGTTATGTGTAGGGCTTAAATCTCTTCAGTTTTTCTTACCTTTGTTACTACTTTGTTCAACCTTAGACTCTTCTACAATTTTTAAGACAGTTTTAATTTTAGAGTCTAAGGAACTCCATACGTCATCTACCTTAGTCGCTATTTATGTTGTTAATTTTTGGATCGGCAAGGTTTTCCGGTTCACCAACTCTTCGATTGGTGACTCATCCTCTTCATCACAAAATTTCACTCCCTTCTTTCGAAGGGAGGGATCATGGTTATACTCTTCCGCACTTTCTCTTTTTCGTAGCTCACCCTCTTCTTTTGCTACTTACTCCAACAAGCTATGTACTTCATGGGCTCTAAGTTGTGAGAGTCTCCCTTGGGCATAAGTTCCAAGGGTTCTTCTAGTTTCATGCCATAGCCCATCCACGATGTGGTGAAGTTGATCCTGCTAAGCATACCCATAGCCCAGGCAACGATGTAATAATGTGTAGTAGCAGGCCATGGCAGTATCCAAGGGTTCATATGTACCTTGCTTCCAGCCTTGGATTTGCTTACGCAAGTTGGACACTCTAGAGTACGTTCGATACTTTTCATTGAACAGTTCTAGCATCGTACTCCACCTCCTGATGGTTTCTGGTTCTAGGAACTGATACCAGCTCTCTGCTTTCTTGGTGAGTGTCCTTGGGAACAACTTAAGTTTTTGCCACTCATTATCTATATTCTACAAGGCACAAGCATCATGGAATGCCTATAAATGATTTTGCAGATCTACATTGTATCCCCCTTCAAATTATGGGATATTGTTCATGTCTAATCGTTTGATTCGACTATTTTTCAAATGCCTTGTGGGAATCCTAACTGCATTGTTATGTCAAGCATACTTCAAGTTGCGAGTAGGGACTCATCATGATCATCTCTTTCATGATTCCTGTGATGTCTACGTTGTTCCCTACTCTCCCTACATCCTTGCCCTTGTCCTCTCTCTCGACTTTCCCATCGAGGTCTTTCGTCCTTCTTACTTTTATGCTCACCTTTATGTTCATGGTGGCTACGCCCAGATGTGGAAGGAGAGGGTGAGTGATGGGATGAAGGAGAAGAAGGGGAACCATCGTCATGATGATGTTTCTTTCCTTCTCTTCGGCTGCTACAGCCCCGATCGTGGTGACGATCTAAGTGCTCATCCTTAGCATGAGTGGTTGTTCCCTCTGTGAACAATTGGTGTTCACAAGCATCAGAACTAGGGATATGTATCGTTGATCATAGGTTCTGATACCCAACCTTCTCACCATCGTTAGGAGGGGAAACATCATTTGTTAAAGAACCCATGATAAGGGGTTCCTCATCTCCTATTTTGCTAAGGTCATGCGGGGCTTTGCCCTTCAGAAAAGTATGTTGACTCTCCTACCTTAAGTCCCTCATACATTGGGCATCTATGGGATAATAATCCCTCATGTCAAAATCTTTCGCAACATATTCAGCAAATAGTTCTTGCATGCCAATCTGAGCCAAGGCATGGAAAAGCATGTGAGAAACTGATCGATCTGGGGGTAACACAATGTTACCTTGCAAATCTCTCTTTCGCAGCTATTTTTCTTGATGGAGAATAAAAGTAAAATTAGGAATATACTCATCGGGATGATTATATGTCATCTTATATTGTTTAGGACTTGGTTGATTTTGGTTATGTTTTTTCTGTTGCCGACTGTCTCGTGTATGGTCCTTAGGTGGTGAGTTTCTCTTATGAGAAGAAGGCATTTTTATCGGTGTGCTAATTCACTGTTATATAAATTTTTATCTTGATTAACCTAAAGGTTCATTAAGGCTAACAACGATGTGAGTGATATCCCTTATGTTCTATTCAACGCACAAACACTTAGTCCCCGGCAACAACGCCAATGATGAGTGGCGAGTTACCCCTACACTCAACCATACAAAACGAGCGTAGCACACACGATCCAGTCGAACTCCATAGACTAAATGCCTACATATCCCATGGAACACTTGGGGTTAATCATTCGTTGTCTTCCCATACTTACTTATAGTTGTCACGGTGTATGGTTAAGTAAGTCCGAGGTATATGATTTTTATAGTCTTTTATCTATTTTTCTCCTATGCTATTAAGTCAAGGGTTGAGAAAGATAACTAACTCTAACTAAGGGCTAAGTCTAAATTAACTAGCATCAGCATCTGTTTCCACTTACCGTACACACCCTGAACTATGCAATTGTGGCTACCAAATGCTAATCGTTACTAGGATCACCACACGTAATGCACGTGCTTGAAGTGGTTGTACTGAGGCACTTAACTAGCCTAAATGTGATAAGCATCCATTCCTTGGCTATCCGTACACATCCTTGAATGCTCGTAACCAAGTTGTACTTATCCCGCATTCTAGGAGATAAGGGTGAGAGAATCTAAATGTGATGAGCAGCCGATTCCTTGATTAGCCGTACACATTCGTCAATGCTCGTAATCAAGTCGTACTCATGCTGCGCTAATGCAGGTAATAAATAATAGGTAAGAAATAACATGTAATAAAATCCTATTCCATGCACTAAAAGGTTTATCCACAAAGCTCGTTTTTATTTCCGTACACAACTTGCGTTCAGGTACAAAGCTTCTCGAATAAAGATCCGTTCACTTGTGGACTCCTACTACGGGCACATGGAAAATATTTCATCTCTAGAGTGATCAAACTACCAGAGTTTCCCTACTTTAAGCCTAAGATTGGAAATAAGGAGAGTGCTGCCTCTTATTTATAGATTTTACGGTGGACCGCAATATCACGTACGCGACATCGTAGGGAACAACGCGATATTGCATGGGATGCGATATCGCGGCTCATGTGAATCACGTCTCATCAGTATGTTAAAACCTTGAGGAAAATGGACAACAAAGGATGTTTGTTGTAAATGTTGTATTTTTAGGACAAGAATAAGAACTCCACATCATGGACAAGGACTCAAGGAAGCATGGGTATCAAAGCAAAAGACTTCATAAGTAAAATGAGAGCATGGACAAGTATGAAGACTACAAGCTAAATCAACAAGAGAAAGCCTCACGAATCAGAACTCAAAAATTGAGAAGACATTTCCAAAGAATAGAAGACATCTTGGAAAATGTGAAATTTACCATAGGAAGACATTTTCTAAAAATAGAAGATGTCTCCTTTGAAAAGAAACATCTTCCCAAATACATTGCATTCTAAAAGAAGATGTCTCCCTAGAGTTGAAGGTGAATTTAGAGAGACATCCCAATCTCAAAGGAGACATCTACACTAGCCATCGAATAGTTGTTGCATGAATTCCAAAATTTTTTTGAAAAATTTGAGGCTATAAGAAGACTTCAAACTCTTGGGTATTGTGCAAACATTGTAAAAATCAAAGCTATCATTGTCTATCTTATGTTGTTGTACTTGTGTACTTGAATTATCACATCATTTGTTAGATTTGTACTTCATTGTGCAACGAATTTGTAACTTGAGTTACACTCTCTTCTTATGATTCTTTTTATTTTTTTTTCTATCTTGAGGGATTTATGTGCTTCTTGATAGAAGGCATCCTTATAGAGCTTGTTGGGATCCTACATGATTAAGTTATTTTGTTTTGTCAAAAAAACCTTCAGAGCGAAGCTCTATTTTTTATAGGTTGTGGGATTCCTTAAAGCACTCTTGAGCTTGTTTGGACCTTGTGGGATTGAGAGTTATCACAATGATGAAACTCTCCATAGTATACCTTAAAATTTTTAAGGGTTGTGGTGTCCTCTAAACCACATTTTGGAAGAAACAAAGTCCAGAGGTGTGCAAGGAATCTACCCTTCAAGTGTGGAGTACCCAAGTTGAGGAACCATGTAATTCTTGTGTTTTGTATAACAAGTAGTGCTTATGATTTGAGGAACTTACTCATACCTCCTTCTAGGTTCTTGGTCCTTAATATGAATCCTAGATAATTCATTAGCCACCACATTGGCTTTTCCACTTTTGTGCTTGAGCATAAAATCAAACTCTTATAATTGAGCAACTCACTTCATGTGTTTAATACTCAAATTATTTCAAGAATTTAGAAACTAGAGTGCTTTTTGGTCCATCATCAAAGTGAACTTCTTGGATAACAACTAATGTCTTTAATGCTTAATTGCTTTAAGTATAAGATACAAATACTTCTATGTACAGTATAGTTTTTCCTTGAATCATTTAATTTTTTAGAGAAAAAAGCAACAGAACTACATTCTTATGAAAGTAACCCTTCAATGACAAGTTCACTTACATCCACCTTTACCTAAAAAAGCTTCTAAAAATATGGAATTACAAGCATTACCTCACTAGGTAGTTTTTCTTTTAGCAAGTCAAAGATCCTTTGAGTTTCTTCACCCCACCTAAAATCTTTATTTTTTTTTCTTCACAGCAAACATAGATAAATAAATATCATCAAAATGTTTCATGAACCTCCAATAAAAACTTCCACAACATTCTTAGGATTTGACCAATCTCTAATAGCCCTTACTTTTCTAGCTTTCATTCAAATTTGGTTGTTAGAAATCATGTGCCCTAAGTATGTTATTTGTTGCTTGAAGAAATAGATTTTCTATATATTATCATGCTTCCTTAGTTAATGATACGCTCTTCTAGTAATCTAGCTATTCCTTTTTGCTAGAGCTATGTACCAAAATATCATCAAAAAGAACAATGGAATACTTACCAAACAAGTCCTTCAGTACATCATGCATCAACCTCATGAACATACCAAGTGCATTTGAAAGGCCAAATGGCATTACCAACCACTCAAATAAATCATCTAGTATTTTGAAATCCATCTTCCATGAATCAGCAAATCTAATCTTAATTAGATAATAACCATTCTTCAAATCAATTTTGCTAAAAGCCTTCACATTAGTAAGAACAACAAGGATATCATCCATCATTAGAATAGGAAACATATATTGTACTATTATCCTATTCATTATCCTAGGATCAAAGCATATCCTTCATTTATCATTGTCCTTCTTTGGCAAAAGTACTACTAGTATTGCAACATATGAAATGAATTCCCTCACGAAGCCATTTGCAAGTAACTCCTCTACTTACCTTTGCAATTCTTTCCACTGATTCAATGCCATTCAGTATGCTCTATGATTTGGAATGGTAGCAATAAGAATAAAATCAAATGCTATGAATTTCTCATTGAAAACCCATCTAATTCCCCTTCAACACCTTGGAAAATTGCTCCTTCAAGCCTAGCACACCTATTGGAAGTTCTAACTACACATCATCATGGCTAGAAGTAACTATTTATATAATAACAGAACCAAAACTAGTCTCATCATGTTCCTTAATGTATTTCCTTTATCCTAGAAGGATTAAAAAATCATTCGGTGAGCATCACTACCTCACTTATTCAACCATCATAAGAATTAACTCATGGATTTTATTAAATTGAGTTACAATTTATACATTTCTTACTCCATCAAAATGAGCATCATTGCTAAAAATCTAAGGTCTATTAATAATTATATCGGTATAATCAATTGGAAGTACACCATGTTTCACAACATAACAAAAACTTCCAATTTTAAATTTCAACACACACTTCTCTCTTACCTCTTGCGAGCAATCCCTAGAAAACCAATGTATCTTTTAAGGTCTAGTATAAGGATGAATTACCAAACCTAATAAAGTAGCTATCCTACATGAAATAACATTTTGTTGGGCTCCCCCATCATTTAAAATATAAATCCATTCCCCACTAAAAAAACATCTAGCCCCAATCCAAAATAATAATTTTATATTAGGATTGTCTCATCTATTCACTTTCCCCATGAATGCATAAGAATTTTATTCAAAAACTTGCTTTATTTTGGAATCATTAGGATTACCTATATGATGAGCTTGCTTGGATGTCTCTTTTGCTTCCATGGTTTACACATCCTTACCCTTGACTACCTTATGAAGTAGACATTCCAATTTCTTATGTTTCTATTCTCCACATTTGAAGCATTAAATCTTTGATGAGTTGTTGTCTTAACCCTTGGCTCACTTGCCTTGGTCTTTGTTGTCCCTATCCTTCTCATCATCCTTCTCTATCTTCTTGTCATGAATGTCATGCTTATCTTCATATTTGAACTTGGATCCTTTCTCTAATTTGGATCCCTTGTTATTTCCCTTGGAATCTTTTTTGACCCTACTCCCAAATAAACTTAATTTGTTTCTACCTTAACTATCAAATCATGAGCCTCATTAAGATTTTTTATCTCATAAAATAATCACTCCTACAGATACATCATTTTGAGACCTCTTAAAAATATTGAAACATGTTCATACTCCTCCATGATCATCCTAGCTTTATGGAATATTTCACAAAACTTGATGTAAAACTCCTTAATGTCTTTATCACCTTAGGAATTTTAAGCTTATAATGGTCTCTTACCTTTGATGAGACTATTCAAATTTTCTCCTCAACATGTATTTCATCAAATTCAAATCTCTCATGGGTTAACCATTTAATCTTTCATTACTTTGGGACTCCTTTTCCCACTAATGAGAATTCATACCTTCTAATATGGATTCACTAATAGTTACTCTTAATTAATTTGGTACCTCTTCCAACTCTAAATGGTTGGCAAGCACCTTCATCTAACTTGAAAAAGCATTAGTCCCATCTACACCATTGCAATTCTTTAGTTCTACATACAAACATTTGGCAAAAAATCTAAATGTTGTAGCAAACCTTCATTTAGCTTCTAAATCAATCTTTTCATAAGTAGTGAACATTAATGATGCTCTTGGAATTATAACATGAGAAACTACATTTTCTCACATTGAAATATTAAGCTGATGGGTTCCTACACTCTCATAACTAGATTATCCTTCATTATCATCTACTCCTCCTCCACATGCTCAAGAAACTTCTTCATCACCATGCAAATGTAAATGCCCATTATCTTCACACATCTAAATATGGTTGGATCTACATTCTTGTCCATCTTGGCATTGATCTCATCCAATTAAGCAACCATTAGTTGAAAGGCAAACTTCATGCTCTCCATGTCCTTGTTCATAGTTTGAATCTATTTCTTCTTATGTTTCACCTAAAAACAACAAATATCCATAACCAATTTCCAAGAAATAATCAACCTAACACTCTAATACTAATAATGTTGTAGTAAGTTCACTACAATATAAATTAAATTTCAATTTTACTAAATCAAGATATTATGAAAAATACTCCAATATGCTAGAAAATAAGAAAACTAGGTATCTTTAATTAAATATAAGAAGATTAAAACAGTGGTTTCACAAACACATATATCAATCACTCACACAATCAAATGATATTACAAATCATGAGGTTACACAACCATATAATGATTATTCTCAGTTTAAGGCACAACTATATGAGAGCCTCTTCCATCACTCAAGAATCAAATGATAACTCACAAGTAAGAACACAAGAATAGAGAGGCTAAGCACAAACACAATTGACCTTTAGTTGTAACCATAATCATGCACTCACTCAATATGCTCTCATTTAACTTTTCCCAACCTCATCCACTCATGATGATCTCAAACATAAAATAACACCAACATTTACCAGAAATCAAAATTAGAAATTTACAAATCTTTTCTAAGGCTCAAATTGAAGATCTTTCATTTTTTTCATCTTTTTCTCCTCTTGTTTGCCTATTTTCTAATTTAGAACTACTAACTTGGAAGTTTCTATGGTTGTATAAGTCATCTCTAGCTTTATTCAAAAATATTATACAAAATCCCATCATTTGGTAGAGAAATCTCCTAAGAGTCAAACATGTCTCCTTTAGGCATGAGATGTCTCCTTCTAAATTGGAACATCTCCCTTAAGACATCTCATGAAATCTGGAACATTTCACCTAAGATGTTTCCAATTAAGCTAAGATGTCTCCTTCTTAGTTGAGATGTCTCTTGCACATGTGAGAGGCCTCCTGTTAAAAGATAACTCTTGATAAAGATATCTCCCAAACATGTGGGATATTTCCTATTTCATCCTAGTTCTTAGCCAAGATGTCTCCTTGACCTCTAAGATATCTTCCCATCTCCCAAAACCTACAAACATTCTTCTTAGAGAATAGAAAAGGAAATTATAAGATGTGCCCCTCTATCAAACCTCCAAATCATTTAAATTCCATACTATGACCTTGCTTTTCCAACTTTTTGGTCAATGTCAAATCATAGTAATGATACTAAATACTAACCTTGGGAGACATATATCTAAAATGCTCTTCTTTAGATAGAAGTAAAAACTTCTTATCTTTTTTTACATTGCCTCATAATGTGCATCCATTTCAAAATGCATTTTCATCTTTTTGATGCTCACCTTTGAACTATAAGCTTGACCATGGGAATTTCCCTGATGAGTTCTAGGTTGTGATGCTAGTTATGTTGACTATTAAGGTGTGCATTCTACATGTGCTTAAATGATGTTAACAACAAGGTGTATTGGTTATACTTCTTATTTGATAAGCCCAATTCCTATCCATAGCATCTACTACCATGAGTCATTTCAATAAATAGTTTGCCTGTAACTAAAAAACTAGGATTTTTGAATTTAGAACTTAAATGAGAAATAACTTCAATTTAAATCAAAATATTTCACATGGTTTTCCTACCTCAAAACTAATTTTCAAAATCTAAAATTCAAACTAACTCAACAAGTAATTAATAGAATCACCAAACATCTTTTTATTTTTGCATTATTACAAAAAAAATTTGATATTTCAACTACAGATCACAACTTAAATACTTACCAATGAAACTTGAAAGAAGTATGCTAATTTAGAACTTAATAGACTAGTAAATAAAGACTACTTGATGAAACAATCTCTCTTTATAATTTTTTGATTTGTTTATACATGAGGAACATGAAATTTATGATTGATTTTTATACTTTTATTCTTATTAAAAAAACCTAACTATCACCACACTGTAAAAGGCCCATGATAATAATTAATAAAATCATCAAAACCTTTCTCTAATACCGTATTAAGTTTATGATGTTTAGCTTACTAGGTCTAGGACATTAAAAGTAGTTTGATGACTATTAAAGTTAAGATAAACATACATCATGACTATTATATAGTGCACACTATTACATGCATTATATCTAAGATATAAACAAGAAATGTTGCAAATAAAAATACTATTAAACAAATTGTCTTCATTATTGTGTTATTATTATATTATGTATATTCAAAACTAGAATAAACACTTATATAGACATAGTGAAACCCTCATGTAGTGAATAGACAAAAAAAATAGTTAACATTAGTTAAGAAATATAATTATCCATAATTAACTTTAAACTTTAAGTCATATAAGACAAAACACCATAGGTAGTGTTGTATACTATGATGTTGTATATATGTAATAATAGTATTGCTAAATATAGGCATCAACCAACATTTTAAGCTTGCTAGAATACACCAAATCTTTAACAAAAATAACATAAGTATGAAATGTAAATCAACAATAAATACCAAAAAATCTTCTTACTTCACCTATCTCTAGTGACTTGTAAATAAGAGAGAGAAAATATACACTAAGTAAGAATCTTAGCATCTCCTTTAGCTAAATAGCACATGTTGGTCTATAAAACATGTTAGTATACATAAGTAATCTAATCATTGAAGAGCACTCATCAAACATCAATCCAAACATCAATAAATCCAACCAAATTAAGTTATGCACTCCACCCATCAACCACAAAAACAAAAGACTAGCATACACCATCCTCAATTTAAAATATATCAAAAGTTATCTTGTGCACTTATCCAAATTTTCAAATGTTAGGTGCCAAACTAAATGTCAAACTACCATGTGCATGATTTTATTTATTAGTCTCAAAGAAAACTACTAAAACTAGAGCCTCCACCTAGGACTCAGCTCTAATGTTCTAGAGGCATAAAAAAAAGGAATAATTAGTTATGTATCATCCCATTCATGTATTATCCCATCCCTATTCCGAAATGAGGCTACTACATAACGAATATGGTGCCTCTTCATAACAAGTATTATTATTATCATAATAAGACCCAAAAGGATAAATGTAATTGAGACCCAAAAGGGCACATTGTAATAATGGACATGTCTTTTGAGATAACCTTTGGGGGTTTGACCTAAGGCATTTATACCCAGGCTAAGGGGTCATGCCAATGGGGAGTGGCAAAGCCAGTATAAGCAAGTCACAGGAGCTGGGTGAAGTGGAGTAGGAAGTGAATTGGCCATTCCTTCTAGCTAGTTATAGGCTAGTTATAATGCTACATTGCCTCTAAGGTATAGATGCCAAAGGAATAAAACCCTAAGGAACACTCTCAAAGCATGATCCAAATATACTATTCTATATCAATAAAGAATTCTTTTCTCTTCCTTTCTACACTTTCTCTATTATTTCCTTTACGCATAATGTCGAATGTTACATATATTTGACATTTGGTATATTTCCTTCTTATGCATAATGTCTAATATAACATATATCTGATGTTTTCCATGACATCTAGGAATAGGATGTCACACAAAGCCTAAATAACTTAATTACCACATAACTAGGAAAATGTTGGCATAAAGATAACCAAAATAAACAAACAAGAATACTCACTTCACCTATATGATAAAGGCATTTTATGAGCTCTAGAAGATGGGTTCACTTCTGCATCATGAGGTGGGTTTGCCCACCAACTCTGTATCATCCCATTGGCTAGACACCTCTAGTAGGCCTTAGGATAACATTTGATGTAATTATGAAATTCATCCTTCATTTGGTGCATCACCTCCAACCTTACTATTGGGCTTTTTGTGAAGACTCCCAATGTTGTTTGGGATAAGGATAAAATATTGTTACCCTTGATTAATCCTTGATCATTTACCCTATACCTATAGGCAAGTGAAACAACAAAAATTATCATTACTTAATAACAAAAGAAAAATAACAATTAACTGAAAAAAAATTATAATGATTACACATACCCCTCTATATAGTATATGGTGCCAATATGTTTTGAAATAATATGTTCATATGATGGCTAACTAGCAAAGTGTTATCAGTGTTATATTGGTTGAATTCAAGCATCTCCAAAATTTTGGACAATTTGCAAGTATCCAAGGTGGTCACATCATCATGAGATTTACCCTCTGCACAGACCTCAAGATCATCAACTAGGAACTTTATGATCATCTAGAAGAGCAAAGTAAGAGGGTTTTCATAATGAAAATCATTGTCTCAGATGCCAAGTGTGACAAAACCATCATACTAAAGTTTTGTGGAAAGTAGGCTAGGAATTTCGAGGCCCCTAGCCTAAACCACAACAAGCAACACTCTATCTCCATATTGAGAGGGGGAGTAAAGGACCCTAGAACATGAATAAAATATAAGAGCTCCACCAACCCTATCATGACCAAGACGAGCTTCAAGAAGGCCCTATACCATTCAACACATAACCATTACAACCTTGTATAACTAAAAATTAAAGCTTAATAATTCTAAAATTCCAAAAATATTACTATGTCAACATTTTCAACATCTACAACCAAATAACACTTCAACCAAGGAAAATAACACTTAGACAAAAATACCAAATGGAACAATTCACACTTTGATGGAAATGATAGTTTATTACCAAAACTGTGAAAATGATAATTTAAAACCAAAAACATGAAAATGATAGTGTAGAACTAAGATTTTGATTTTCTTGTTAAGTTCCATGCTTAGAAAAAACTTCAAAAAACAACCCAAGGCCATAACCCAAAATTCAACAAAATTGAATAACACAAAAATTGTAGGGAATGGCTATAGTAAACAACTAGTAAGAAATACTAAAATCTTTTTAATTCTATCCAAACCTCTTCTAGAGCCTTCTCAACACTTAAAAAATCACCAAGATCATGGGACGTTAATGGAAAAAAAAATTTCGCTACCCATCTTCACAAGGGTAAATGTGTAACAGCCATAAAACCTTAGTTCTACACCACTTTACTAAAAAATTCATAAACAATTAACCGCTTATCCAAATTCAATGATCCCATAGTCATTGGAATTGAAAAAATATAAACTACAACCTAAAATAAAAAACCATAAAAAATCTTAACTATTTTCATTGAAAAAAATTGCAAAATTAACCTAACTATAGGCATCACAACCAAAACTCCATTTCGTGCAAGTTTATAGAAATAGTTGCCAAAAATTAATTGTTAGTGAAAATTCAATGATTCCATGGTCATTAGAATCCTTGAATAGTAAACTAAAATATAAAACTAAAACATTCATAACCATTTATTGTAGAAAAACTACCAAAGTTACACCTAAAAATAGCTAGAAAACTGAAAAACCACTTGACACAACCTAATGAAAAAACCCATAAAAAATAACAATAAGGTGAAATCGAGTGGTTTAAAAACAAAATTGATCAAAAAAATAACCAATAACCCCATAGCCTAAGAAAACTAAAATACCTATCCATTTTCCTATGAAAATATTCAAAATTGGTATTGCTTTTTGGGTGAAAAAAAAAAGAGCAAAAAACCCATGGAATTCATGGAAAATAGCATTTATAACACAATATAAAGAAAATTCAAAATCCAAGTAACATAAAAAATGAGTAAACATGACCTAGATCTATAGTGGGATTTTGACAAAATTCCAATACAACAAACACACAATCCTAGATATGAGAAAACATAGGGTTTCTAGGCTAGAAACGACATAAACTCTCATGGAAAAATAGTTAAGGTTGTGTACCTAGCATAAGTAGTGATGGATCTTCCTCCAATCCTTGGACATGGAAGTTGTGAAAGGTCATGAGCTACTACATCTACCTCCTCTAAAGTAGGGTTCTTAATAGGAGCCTTCCTTCTTGACATGGTGAAAACTGATGTAGAAAACACAGAAAAATATTTGAATTTTGGTAGGCTTGGGATCACTACATTGGCACTTGGGGAAGAAAAGACTATGAATATGATGGGGCTGGCTCTAATCTTATGTGTAGTAGCTTAGACTGGTAGAATACGAATGATTTTTGTTTTTTTTTTTACATGTTTAAGCCAAGAAAACCAACTTAAACCTAGGCGCCCACCATGAAACCCTTGTTTCCATAATACACTTCCACCACCCCTACTTCACTCAGTGATGAAATTAGTAAGTAAGACTATGTTGGGTTAGAGAAAAGCCATTTGTATGTTCCATGTGACTATGCTAGGGCCTACCTTGACTACACTCGACTCGTGTAGTTACCAACAGAAACATGATTTTCAACTTTTGGAGGGTAAAAATAAAGCCAAAACGTACCAATCTTCAATACCAACCCCCCTGCACTAGCTTTCTAGACCATTAAGAGTTTATAAGTGATCATATTGAGCCTAGGAAACTACCCATCAATGTTGGCTATGCTGGGGAATACATGACTATGTTGGGCCAGTGTAGTTACTAGTAGGACCCAATGTAGTAATAAGAAAAAATGTCAATTTTGCCTTAAAATAGCCTTGGAATGACCTCCTTTTGTGCACAAACTCCCCTGGAAATCTTGTAGCCTTATACCATGGCCTGTTAAGGCCTAAAACTAGCAAAATATAATCCTTTTACCAGTATTGATCATTGTTTATGGCATGTATTTGACTCTAACTAATTTAAGCTTCTTTCATAGTGTTTTAACGTACTTTGATCTTGTTATGCATTATTGACCTTCACTACCATCAATTTACGTCATTTAGCCTCTACATCACTTCAGTTTTCTGATTACTACCTTGTTTTCTCTATTGTATCCTATGTTAACCATTATTTAGACTTTGATTGGTGTTAGGTAATGGGGTTTGACCATTCTTGATCATCATTTAACACCATGTAACTATGGCCTTCCAAGTCCTTAAACTAGTAACATGGCCTAACAAGGCCTTAAAATAGCAAAAGTGTAATCTTAGTTGATCATATTTGACCTTATTTTTTATGCTTTCATGGTGCCTCAACTTTTTGGCCTTGTTTGGCCTTTGTTCCATCTTATTTATCTTCACCTACGTCTTACAACCTTGGTTGACCTTGTTTGCATTTGTTTGACATTGAAATAGCATGTGTTTTCATGGTTACTAATGTATTTTATATCGTTTAAGTATTATGTACTCATATTTACCCAAGTGCCACTTAATGTGCTTATTGTTGATATGCAAGATTGGAGTATGGACACCTAGAAGCAAATCACCTTTCCATGGAACCTAAATGAGCCTCATGGTGATGTTGAATGATGCAACAAACTTAATTGCCTAGATTGTGAGCTTTAAAGTCTTTTGAACCACATAGCCTCAATAGAGAAACCTCTAGAGTTGCCTGAAAACCTAGTCAAAATCCTTGACCTTGAAGCTGGTGACATTACTGAAGGCTCTCTACTTGAGGTTCCTATCACAACACACTATGGTGAGGAGAAAGAACTGAAATTGAGTTCCTAACTAGAACCTCAATAGACTCAAGACATCACCAGGGTCCTACAAGAAAACATTAAGGCCTTTGCCTAGTCATATGAAGATATGCTAGGTCTAGATCCATATTTAGTTCAACATAACACCATACTTGATCCTAGCATTAGATTAGTTAAGCAGAAAGTTTATAAGATTAGACTTGATTTGGCCTTGGTAGTTCGTGATGAGATCACAAAACTATACAAAGCTAGCTTCATCAAAGTTGTTAATTACATAGAATGGGTAACCAACATAGTGGTAGTCCCTAAGAAAAATGGGAGTATACACATTTTCATTGATTTTCAAGACCTAAATAAGGCAACTATCAAAGATGATTTTCCCTTACCTACTATTGATAAACTCATCAATACTACGGTTGGATATGCCTTATTATCCTTTATGGATGGGTTCTCGGGATACAACCAAATTAGAATCAATCCAAAACATCACCTTAGTATAACCTTCATAACTCCTTGCAGTACCTTTTGTTATAATATGATGCCCTTTGGCCTAAAGAACGTAGGAGCAACCTATCAAAGAGTGATGACATATATTTTTAGTAACTATATGCTAGGTTTGGTTAAAATTTACATAGATGATATAGTCATTAAGTCCAAAGTGGCAAATGATCATACACATGACCTCAACCTTGTGTTAAAATGATGTCTCAAATATGAGCTTAGGCTTAATCCCAAAAACTATATCTTTGGTATCAAAACTAGTAAAATTCTTGGCTTTGTAGTATCTGAAGTAGGTATATTTGTTGATCCTGATAAGGTTAAGACCATATCCAACTTGGTAGGTCCAACTAATCTTAAGGATCTTCTAGGACTGCAAGGCAAGTTACAATTTATCCATAGGTTCATCACTAGGCTTACGGATAAGCTACAACCCATGTAACATTTTCTTAAGAAAGGAGTTCATTATGAGTGGATAGCTCAATGCTAAGAAGCCTTTAAAACCTTAAGCAAGAGTTAGCACAACTACTAACAGTTTATTCCCTACAAGAGGATAAACCTTTTTACATCTACCTTACTACCTCTAACATGTCTATTAGCTTTCTACTTTGCTAGAAATAAGATGATAGAGAAAATTTGTGTGTATGCTACCTAAGCCATGCATTAGTTGCCCATGAGGCCCGATACACTAAAGTAGAGAAGTATTGTCTAGACGTAGTCTTCTCATTGAAGAAGATGAGACAATACCTCTTTAGGAGCCAAGTCAATGTCATTTGTAAAGATAACATGCTTAAAGCCATAATGACCAACATCTATGAGAGTAGCTATATAGCCCATTGGAAAGACATAATAGTAGAGTTTGACCTTTATTACATTTCCCAAGCCTCAACAAAAGTTCTAGCTATCATCACACAACTTACTATTTTACCAATTGATGATTGTGCAATCATAGATCTTGAATTTCCAACGAACACATGAACATCATTAACCAACTACTCGAGGGATATGAGGTGGTCATGCACTTCGACTAAGCTTCAACTACCCATGGGACTAGTGTCACTACCATTATAACATTCTAATCTAGTGAAACCCAACCCTTCACTTATCACTTTGAATATTCATGTACCAACAATGTAGTAGAATATGAGGGTTTGATTAGAGGAATGATGGTAGCTTATGACCTAGGAGTAAAATGCTTAATAATCAAAGGTGATTCACAACTTGTCCTTAATTAAGTAACTAAGGTTTATGCATGTAAAGCCAAGCATTTGCAACCTTACTATGACCTAGGAAAGAAATTAATGCAATAATTTATAAACATTGATATCCAACATGTACCTTGAAATGATAACATCATAGTTGATGTCATCACAACACTAGCCCTCAATGTTATGCCAGATGTGTTTAGTAAGTTACCCACCTAAACCATGGACTATGTTATTTCCATCATGCAAAGCACTGACGATTCCTATGTAGCTATAGTGTATAATGATTCTGTAAAAGAGTGGTCTGATGATATCAAGTTTTACCTTATCCATGATGAACCTTTACAAGGCCTAATTACTACTCAAAAGGACATTGTACATAAACAATCAAAATAATGTGTCATAGTAGACAATAACACATTATGTTAATGGTCCTATGATAGCATATTATTAGTATGCTTAGGTAAAACCAAAAACCACATAGTCCTAGAGTAGGTTCACGAGGGTGTATGTGGGAGACATATAAGACCTACATCCATGGCTACTAAGATAAAATGATTAGGCTATTACTGGACCTATATGGAAAGTAATGCCTATAGAAGGTTAAAACTTTTGACACATGAGAACAGCATAGAAACCTTATACACATGCCACCAACTGAGTTATGAACCACTTAAATAACTTACTTGTTTCAATGGTGGGGGTTGGATATCATTGGACCTATAACACTTGAATCTTCCATAGGGCATAGTTTCATGATTACCACAATCGAATACTTTACAAAGGGGGTTGAAGCTATTTTCCTAAGGAAGAAAACATTTCAACAAGTCTATAAATTCATACTCAATAACATGCTAGATTGTTTTGGCTTACCTATGACCATAGTCACAAATAATGGACCATAATTTAGTAACCAACAAATGAAAAACTTTTGTCATGACCTTGGCATTAAGCATTCCTTCTCATCACCCTATTACCCTCGAGCCAATGGGCAAGTTTAAGAATGCAAGAAGAACATCATAAACTTGCACAAGAAGATGTTGAACAAGAACAAACACAAGTGGCGTGAGCATCTTGTCCATGCACTTTTGGCCTACCTAACCATATTCCAAACTACAACTGGTGTAATCCCATATAACCTAGTTTATGATTTCAAAGTTGTTTTACCTCTTGAATTGCAGGTGCCATTACTTTGAGTAGTCTTATTGGACTTCATCAATGATGAACAAAACAAGGAGCTATGCACCATGAATCTAGGCTTGGTGGAAGAGTAGTGAGTGTGAACACTTGTTCATGTTGAGTGGTACCAAGAGAGGCAAAAACTACGACACCATCATAACCTGAACAAGCACAAGATCAAGGAAGAAGACCTAGTTATCAAACCTATCCACAAGCATGCAAAACAATTCTTAGCCAACTAGGAAGGGCCTTACTTATTCACTAAGGCCTATGGCAACAGAGCCTTCAAGATAGTAGACATGCATGGGAATCAGCTGGTCAATCTAGTCAGTCATTCCTACCTAAATTCTTACTACATGTAGCTTGTGAGAACCAACAGTTAAGACCTCTTTTTGCACAACAATTAAACTATTAAACTTTGTAACATATGAGACATATGGTAGCTTGGTTTGCTAATCATTCTACATGACCTTCTACATTGTATTGTAAGAACATGATTTCTTTGTCTCATTTCTTATCCTCTTAAAGTTGTGCTTCCAAAATAAAGCCTAGAAGTCATTGTAAGGGTGCAACTCATTATGGAAACAAGTTATCATGTGACCTCAATGTGCAAGATTTGGAGAGTTTTTCCTACCATACCAAGAGTGCTTGTTTCACATTATTATCATGACCACTCCTTAAGCCCAACCCCATAGCCTATTTATAACCTTCCTCACCCTAAGTGACAATGTTGACCAATGTTTGACATTCATGCATTATGGCCATATGACATCCTTTCGTCATGCTTCATTTACAAGTTTGTTGAATGTAACACATCTCATTCAATGGGAAAACCATCAAGTCCATTGAGTGTAACACATCTCATTTGATGGGAAAACTAATTCAAAATCGGTATTGATGATAAAATCTAATGAAGATTCTACCAAAAAAAGAAGAAAATTACCAAGAAGCAAATGAAGCTAAAAAGACAAATTACTAACTCCAAACATGTAAAGGAAGGAGTCTTATGGGTAGAGAAACCTTAGAGTGAGGTGCTGGTTTCTTAAATGAATTTCTAAGTGATCAATACTTTGAAAGACAAAGTGCCAAGATCACATTGATTAAACAAAGTGTCATTATCATGAATGTAACCATGATGTCAACATATTGAACTCATTATTAACCCTCGTGACCATTTTTATATAGCCAATGATAGCCCTTACCATAACCTTATCCCATCATCACAAGCACTCTTTGGCATGGTTCAACACTACTAAATCGAGCACAAAGAGGGAACGTTGGTGATGGACCTGCAATGGTGTTTTGTATTCTTTGTCTATGTCTCTTAGGTCAATTGTCCAAACAAAAACAAAGAGGATCCAATGAAACACCACCAAGAAAATTCATGTTACCAAATTGTAACTTTCATTTTCTAACTTAAGGTAAGATGTTATTGTAAATGTAAGATTTTTAGTTTATGAGCTACAATCTTGCATACTTTAGCTTTTAGGGCTGAAAAATGCCTCAAAATGTCCTATTACCTCACTTCCCAAGTGAAAAACGTTACCTCATGTCTATATTCACACTTGGAAAGGCTAAAAATGCCTTGGGAATTACCAAAAGTGGTATTTTCATGGGTTTTGTAGAGGTATAGCCTCAACTACGTTGGAACCATCTACCCCTAATGTAGACGATGTTGGATATTCGTTTTCATTTCCAACCCAATGTAGTCACCACAAAACCTAGTGTAGATGCAACATTACAATTGTTGGAATTTTTCATTTTCCATTTTCCATTTTCCCAAAAATGGCCAGCATAGTCACCCCAATTCTTTAGTAGTTGTAGCATTGCTAGGGTAGACAGTAGTTTCCAACAAACTCAGCATAGTCCACCAAGGTCAATGTACTTGAGATTGCATCATCGTAGTCACAAAAGTCCATTTACTATTTATAGTATCTAGATGGGCTTTGGTGTCTACATTGTATCCAAACTTACTATAAATGGTAATATACTCTAGAAATTGATGACCATTACACCTACAAATAGGCATGAATCTATCAGTAATCACGACAGTGATGCATGGAGCCAAAATATGCAACTCCATGGCCTATAAAGCCCAACATGAACACCTTAGTATGGTTTCAAAAGCTAAGAAAGAATTTTCCATAACTTGAAAGCCTTTTTCATACTTTACAACCAAGACAGCCTTTCTAACCTTGCAACCTCTTTAGTAATAAATTGGTGTCTATGCTAGGCATCAAAGACTCCTACATGATACCACAGCACCAAAGGTGTAATACTAATACATGACTACAATTGTGAATTCCAATGAGAACTTGTAGAAAGTTACTACAAATAGGGGTTGGGAAGCATCCAAATCATCAAGTTATACATGCAAACTATAAGCTCCAATAAACTTTAAGCTTCTTCTCAATGAACTTCCTATACACCCAGCACATAAATCGATACCTTTTGAACCTTGTGCATTATCATTTTCCATTTCGATAAAGTTATAGTTCATTGTTGTGTAGATTTAATTTCAAGTTTTCATTTTTGTGTCTATTTTCATTTTGAATCTACAATTCTTTTTCTATTTTTAGCATTGTTTACATTTTCAGTTACATTCTATATATCCCTAGGTGATCGACCAAACCATCTAGGGTGCCTTGGATCCCATTTTTCAAAGGCCTTGGGGATTCAAGGCTTAAACCATTTCAATGCCTAGTATTTTCTAGTTTCCATTCCAACAACCAAATTTTCTAGGTCCAACACCATGCTAGAACTATTTAATGATAGATATGAAACTTATTCCAAAGTATCAAACTTAAGAAAAAAATCCAAGGATGGAAGCAAGGAATACATGAATCCCTTGATCCAACAATGGGTAGATGCTATTCATTATTACATAGATGCCTAGGATATGAATTTTCTCAAAGGAGAGAACTATGACACATCATTGATGCACTAAGAAACAAAACAAGAAAGACCATTAAGGTATAATCCTAAGGTATATTATCAAAGATGATAGCTTATCAAATTCAAAGGTTACTAGACCAAGTAGTGAAAGGAGAAGGAGAGCTACATAAAAGGGAATCCACTAAAGAATATAATGTTGATCTTTTGATGTGTTAAGGCATTAATTAAAATGGAGTACAAGGATGTTTATGTATTTGTGTGATTGATTATAGTTGTAGGGCAAGGGCATGGACAAGGACCTCATATAACTTAAGGACTTTCAAGCAAAGTTGACATCATCAAGAACTTGGATTGAGATAACAAGACATGAGGAAGTTCAATAATAAGAACAAGAAATGAAGATTTCAAAGGGCAAAGGGAGAGGAAGAAAGACATCTCCAAGAAACAAAAGATGTCTTAGCAAAATTGAAGGCAGAACAGGAGAAGACGTCTTTTGGGACAAAAAGACATCTTTCATATGAAGAAGACATCTTTACAGAATGAAGGTCAAACATAGAAAGACATCTTTATCTTAAGGAAGACATCTTTCTAGAATGGAGGTTAATCATAGAAAGACATCTTAGTCTTGGAGAAGACATCTTCAATAACCATTATCTAGCCATTGCACAAATTCCAAGGTAATTTCAGGAACATATTGGCTATAATAAGACTTCATTCTCATTGGGAAAAGAGCAAGTAATTATGTATTTTCATTGTATGCATCAAGTAATCATTGTAATCATTTTTGTTCCTCATTGTACAATTATTTGTATGTTGTAATTGATCAAAGTCAGTTGTACCTCAAAGTGGAAGGATCAAAAAACTTAGTTGCATTCTTTCCTTATGATTGTTGTTCTCTTTTTTTGTACTATGGGGTTGATGTGCTTCTTGCAAGAAGGCATCTTGCTTGAGCTTTTCAGGATCCTTTGGGATTAAGTATTGCTGTAACACCACAACACTATAGAGTGAAGCTCAAGTTGTAGAGATTGTGGGATCCTAGAACTCACATTCTAAACTTGTCAGAACCTTGTAGGGTTTAGTGGATTTGTAGGATCAAATCACTTTGGAGAGGAGCTTAAAGATTGTATAGGGTGTGGTACCCTTCAAACCACATTTGAGAGCAACAAAGTCTAGAGGTGTGCTTCCAAACTACCCTCTAAGTGTAGACAACCCAAGTTGGGGAGTCATGTTAATTTTGGTGTGTGCTTTTCTTTAAATAATTTTTTATTTGGGGTACTTATCCATCCCATCCTACCCACCCACCCCCTTCTCCCTCCCTCCCCCCCTCCCCCCCAACTCGTCTAATTTTAATGATCCACAAGTGGCATCGAAGCTTGGTACTCTTCTTCATCATCAACTTCAAGAGTGAATAATGAAGGGGACATCTTACACAAAGCTACTCATGCTCGTTGGATTCAAATTCACCCATTGGAAGCTATAAAGCAAGGATTCTTCAAATCTCTGAAGTTTGAAGTTTGGGAGTCAATCCTTGAAGACTACACTCCACCTGTCAATAGCTCCACTGACATCATCAAGACTTGCAGCAAATGGACATAAGAGGAGAAAGATAAGTTCAGGTTTAATTCAAAAGCAAAAAAAAAATGTTTATATTATTCTTTAAATAAATCTAAATTCAATAGGGTAGTAGGATGTAAAATGGCTAAGTAAATTTGGCAAATTTTAGAAGCTACTTATGAAGAAACCTCTATTATTAAGTAATCAAAATTGTTAGTTTTGTAAAGAAAATATGATAAGCTTAAAATGAGAGAGGGTGAGAAAATAAAAGATTACTTCTCTGAAGCAAATGACATTGTTGTAGCTATTAGAGGCATCAGTAAAAATCTATCTAAGAGTGATGTCATCATCAAAGTGATTAGAACTCTTTAACCATAGTTCAAACCAAAGGTCACAACTATTGATGAAGCATCAAAGTGTTGCATTGACGAGCCCCCATTGACATAGCATTTGCTATATTTATGACACCTTTTTGATGCAACTCCACAATAAAGTCTATAAATACGCACTCATCCACTATGTTTATGGGATGTCTTATCATATTTGTAGTAGATCTCTTGTAGTTATTTCATTTGAGAGTTAGAATATTTTTCAAAGTGCCCAAAGTAGGAGTCATAAAGTGTACAGATCTTTATTCAAGCACTAATGTACCTAAGCACACTAGTGTGAATGGCAATAAAGATGAGCCTTTTGATCAAACCTTGCAACACTTGGAATAGATTAATGTTTTATTTTTGCATTTACCATTTTCATTAATTACATGATTAATTAAGATAAGTAAGTCTTTAATTAATTCGCTACTTAAGCTAAATAGATTAAACACATAAGTACAACTACTTTGAGCATAACATCCAGCACTTGGTAATCCTAGTAGTGCCTAACACTTAGTAACCAAACAGTGTTATATGTGTTTATGATATCTATGGAAAGTGGGATTTGATGCTTATGTTAGGATAGTTAGTTATTAATTAGTAATTAGATTAGTTAAATTGGTTAATAAATTAAGTTTCAACTTGTTATCAATTATAGGTGACTAAAATATAAAATAATAAAAATCATGTGTCCCAATTACACTTAACCATACAACTAAGCTTCACAAATGTAGTTGGAAAGACAAAAATCATCATGATTAGATTTCACTTCCTAGAAGTAGTGTACCTAGAAACTAAAGGTTTGCATAATTCAACTAGATTGTGCATTGATGCTTGTAATTTTTATGGTTGAGCGTAGGGTATACTCACTGCTCATCATTGGCACCATTGCCTAGGATCTTTAGTTTGTTACGTGCACTATCTAGGATTTAGTAAAAAAGTATTTAACATCATTGAAATGAATCCTAAAGTCATATCATACATCAAAATAACCGCAACAATTATAAGAAAGCACACTACATTTCTTGTCTTCTAATACAAGATGTCTTCTTCTCACAGGAGTAATTCTCTACCCAAGTTTGATGAAGTAAATCAACATGTGCCCCAGCAATACAGAGTGATATATGCTCATCCTGATGAGTATATACCCAATTTCACCTTCGTCCTATACCAAGATGAACAACTGTGGTGGCAACACATAGAGGGCAACATTGTGTTGTCACATAATCAATCCATTCCTGCGATGCTCCATCAAACTCTTATGTAGTTGGGCATCTAAGGGCTTCATCCTGAATATGTTGTGTAGGATAGTGATGCCAAAGATTATCATCCCACTAATGCACAACATCTGAGGGATTGATAACTAGAGCAATGTTATGAATCTAGGAAAGGGAAGTGGTCCAATGATTCACCATTCTTACTATACCAAGAAGATGGTTGAGAACCCTTCTCTAGAGTTTTTCCTTAAAGAGAGACTCCTCTCTCTGACTTTAGTGCAGGAGATCAACATAAGAATGTGTAGTCCATGATACATGGTTCTTATTCTAGCAAGAATGGATTCCATGATAAAGAGGGATCTAAACAAGATAGTCATGGCAAGGATGCAGCTAAGCAGCATGACCATGATCATGGCCATGATCACTGAAGAGGGGATGGCAAGCACCATGATGATGTTGGTCCTCCTTCCTCTTCACCTTCATTATCATATTCTTCCTTTTCTAGCTCTAAACACAACCACATAGGATGTGATCATGATGAAGATGATCAACGAGACCAAGATGATTGTAGGGACCATCAGGTAAGTCAAAATTTGAGGCATAGGCATTTAAGAGAGGCCCATTGTCATGAACAAAGGGATAGTAGAGGGCATCCTAGGTAGTAAGTTCATGACTATGATGAGCCTTTACTCATCAACCAAAGCATACTAAACATCATAGAGGTAGTGAGAATTTGTACAAAGCACATGAAAGAAAGAAGGATTAAGTGATTGGATATGAGCAACATCTTCAAGTTTGAGGCAGAATATAACTCCAATACACAAAATCATCTTCAAGCTTTTCATGATGCCTGTGCCCTACAAAACATAGAAAATAATTGGAAAAAGCTTAAGTTGTTTCCCAAGACACTCATCAAAGAAGTAGAAAGCTAGTATCAATCCTTGGAGTCAAAATCAATTCGTAGATGAAGTATAATGCTCAAACTATTCAACAACAAGTATCAAACATACTTCTGAATGTCCAATTTGAGAAGGCAGATTTAGGGTTGGAAGTAAGAAACACATGGATCCTTGGATGCCATCATGGGTAGATATTATTCCTTATTACATAGATGCCTTGGCCATGATTACTCTCAGTAGGAACAAGTTTGCCAGATCATAGATGGTCTTTGCTCTAAAATAAGAAGAACTCTTAAGATCTATGCCTAAGAAAGACTGTCAAAATTAAGAGCCCATAAGATTAAAAGATTGATCAAGTAAGTAGTAAAAGAAGAAGGAGAGTTGAAAAAATTAAAAAGTGTAAAAGAATACAACTGAGATCCTTCCATTTGCAAGAGGAAGGTCCAATTTTATGATAATGAGGAGGAATCATCATTTGATGAGGTGGTGAACTAGAAAACCTTGCCAATTCAAAAATTTACCTTTGAAATATCAACTAAGGTAGATCAATTATGAGACTCTATGGATAGAAAATTTCAAGCTATTCTAAAAATTACTGGATAGTTCAAAGAACAAAGTAGTGACCATGATCACAAGAGGAAAAAGGAAGCTAAACATGTCAATCAAAGGGGTAAGGACAAGATTGCTATAGTAGAGGAAGTTGTAGAAACTAAATCAAATAATGATGATGAATGTCACATTTGCCAATATGAACATCCTAAGGAATGTTACCCCATTATGTCACATTTACAAGAGTCTGGGGTGTATTCTTTGAATCCATGACTGGCAAAAAGACAAACACCCAGAAGATTGCCTTATCCTCAAGGAAATCCCAGGTTGTTCCATCAACAACAACAATATTATCCAAGTGGAACTCCACCACAACTATATGAGTAGTACAAGTAGTGGCAACACCCACAGTCATGGGGAATGCCAACACTAAGGTAGTAGTACCCTTACAGACAACTAGATCCATATGGGTATTACGTTCAACAACCCATATCTCCATGTGACCCTTCCAATCACATTTCTCCTTTCCAACATCACTACTACCCTTCCAAATACTATAGAACTCATTCTCCACATTTCAAGAGGGATACCACATTTCATCCTTATCCTTTTCCTATTTCTACACCTATCGTCCATCCTGTAGGAAGAACTTCTAAGCTAGCTGCAACAACACAATGCTACTAGGACCATCAACCTAAAACTGGTTAATCAACCAAGTGGTTTGGAACCTCATGCTTGTAAAATACCATTTTTCAGATCCAATAACCCTACTAAGCCCTCATCGACTTAAGTGGATGGTCACCAGACTCCTACCTCATCCTTTATAAGCCATTCCATTGAAAACCCTTCAAACCAAATTCCACCCAAAATCCATATTATTATGATCACTCATGTCATATCTAATTGGATCTAGACTAGCAACCTTCCCAAGAAATTAGTTGATCCTAGAAGTCCTCTTATCTATTTATAGATTTCTAGGAATGATTCATGTAAAGTTCTTCCTAATTCAGGTTTCGGTGTTAACTTGATTTTTCATGAGATGTATACTACTTAGAACCTGCTATCTCTCAAGAAGAAAAATATCCAATTATAATTGATAAACCAATCCATTATTGTTTCATTGGAACTAGTAGAAGACATTGTGACCACTATCTATGGATGATCTTATTGTGTTGATTTCCTAGTAATCAAGTTTTATAACTATAAGGGGGACATCCCAATCATTATGGGAAGGGCATGGCTAAGCACTATTGATTCAAGAATGAACATTAGAGATCTTTCTTTGGAAATATCTAAGAAAAATGCATTTGGAAAGATAAAAAAGAAGTGAGTTCCATGGATCGCGTATAGAGGTACAAGGTGCAATTATGTGCAAAAACTCTAGTCCATGAAATGAGCATCTATTTCCACCTATAGGAAATGTGCACATGAAGTAGATATTCAAAGGTGTCCATACGTAATAGCCACAAAATAAGAGGACACCTGATGGTTGACCACTAATCCTAAAAGTATCACAATGTGCATAAAACCTATTAACAGCCTAACATGCACCTATGTCATAGGCATGGATGAACTAGAGCAAGTTTATTACCAACTCTCTAATGATGAAAACGATGATACCAATTCGAGAGAGTTAGAAATTAATGAGAATTTCAAATAAGAGCCCCTACAGTTAAAAACTCTACATGTAAGCCTGAAATATGCATTCTTGAAAAATGACAAGCTAGACATACTTAATGCCAAACTTGCTCTTAATAAAAAAGCAAAACTGTTGAAAGTGATCAACAGATGACCAACAACCTTTGCCTGGTCATATCTTAAACTCACCAAAATTGATCCATGGATATGCCATCACTACATTTATATTGATCCATCCATGAAGCCAAGGAGACAACCACAATGGTGGTTGAACCCAAAATTAAAGTCAATTATCAAAGAGGAGATTGAGAAACTCCTTAAGGTAGGGTTCATCTACCCCTTTATGGATAGCAAGTGGGTTAGCCCACTAGTGATAATGCCAAAGAGAGCTGGAAAATGGTTGGTTTGTATCAACTTTAGGCTGTTAAACATGGTAACATTCAAATATCATTTTCCATTGTCATTCATTGATCAAGTGTTGAACATCATATCTAGGCATTACTATTACAGTTTTCTAAATGGTTATAGTGGCTATAACCAAGTCTAGATTACATTAGAAGACTAGGCCAAAACAACATTCACAAGTTCCTAGGGAACCTTTATATCACAAGATGCCTTTTTGTCTATGTAATGCTCTTACCACTTTCCAATGCCTAGTCTTACATATCTTTTAGTAGCAAATTGGTAGTGGATTGGAAGTCTTCATAGATGACTTCTTCACTTACAGTGCTACATTTGAGCAAGCCTTGGACCACCTTGAGCAAGTACCCAAAAGATGTATGGAAATAAACCTATGGCTCAATTGGCAAAAGAGCCATCTCATGGTCCAAGAAGGCATTGTACTCGAACATAGAATTTCTCAAGTAGGGATTGAGGTGGATCCTAAAAAATAAGGGTCATCCAAGAAATAACTCACCAAATGGAAACCATTAAAGATGTTCAGTTATTTTTTGGACATGCTAGCTACTATCAACAATTCATAAAGAATTTTTCTAAGATCTCAAAATTGTTGGTCAAGCTAACAAAGAAAGATGCTCCATTCATCTAGACCAAAAAATGTGAAAAGGCATTCCAAAGCCTTAAGAAGAAGCTCATAGAGACTCCAATTCTATGAGCACCTGACTCATATAGACCATTTCATATCATGATAGAAGCATCAAATTATGCCTTAGGAGCTATACTTATGCAGTTGGATGATAAGAAATGTCTATATTACATCCACTATGCAAGTTGAAGCATTGTCGTTGCACAGTTGAATTACACAATAATTGTGAAATAACTAATGATGGTGGTGTATGCTCTAGAAAAGTTTAGACACTATGTACTTGGATATAAAGTGTTTGTGCACACTAACCACAGTGCCATCTGCTTCCTCATGAACAAGCCAATGGTAAGCCCTTGTGTCATGCAGTGGCTAGTGATCTTGTAAGAATTTGATCTTACAATGATAAATTGAAAGGTAACTAAGAATGTGGTTGCAGATCACTTGTCTTAGTTATGATGGGATAACAAAGAGGAGGAGAGTCCACTCTCTAATCAGTTCCCAAATGAACTTCTCTTTACCATTGCAATAAATGAACAAGTGCCCCCATAATAAAAAAGGCATGATGGCATCCTCACTTATCTTCTCACTCAAAAGATGACACATGACTTGGAATACAAGAAGAAACAATAGTTTCTTCATCAAGCCAAATGCTTCATAGAAATCAACGAATACCTTTATAAGGTGTGTGCCAATGGCCTAGTTTGTTGGTATGTACCTGATGCTAATCAACTACATGTTCGCCAGGATGCTCATGAGGGTCCTTTTGGGGACCACCATGTAAGGAGATGCACAACCATAAAAATATTGATGAAAAGATATGATTGGCCTATAACTTTTAGGGATTCTCACTAGTTTATCTAATCTTGTGAACACTATCAACAAGATGGTGGGATGACCACATGAAAGGAGGATCCTCAATAGTGGATTCAATCACTAGAACGCTTTGACATATGGGGCATAGATTTTATGGGTTCCATCACATCCATGTTAAATGAAAAGGCATATATAATCATCACCGTTGATTACTGCACAAAATGGGGAGAAGCAGTAACCTTCATCAACTATACATCATCCACTGCTATGCAGTTTGTACAAAAAAATGTTGTCAATAGGTTTTGGGTGCCACGCACAGTAATTTTTGACAACATAACCCATTTTATAGGTGCTGCTTTTTGCAAACTCATGTAACACTTGGGGGTTCAACATAACTTAACAACACCCTACCATCCCCAAGCCAATGGTCAAGTAGAGGTTACTAACAAGGAGATCACAAAGATTCTAACAAAAACTATTAGCAAATATATGAGATATTAGAGCAAGAAACTCAATTATGCCCTTTGGGCCTACCACTCAACATGAAATCTTCCTATAGGCTACTCTTCCTATGAGCTAGTATATGAAAAACTTCCAATGCTTGCAATTCAATCTAAGCTCCGTACACTTTCGACGGCCTATTACCTAGACCTTGACCTAAGTCTAGCACAAAAAGAAAGATTGATCAACCTAAATGTGCTAGACAAAAATCAATTAGTGGTCTTATCCTTGAATGAAGTGCACAAGACATTCAAAAAATAATGACATGACCTAAGAATTAGAAGGATCAAACTTCAACTGGGAGATAAGACCCTCTACTAGAAACCCACACATGTACTTCAATGAACTAAGTTCCAAACATTGTGGGAAGGGCCTTATATAATCAATGAAATATTTCCTTCTAAGGCCATGATCATATACAAACTTGAAGGCCTAAACATGTTACATTCCCATTCCCAAATGATGTTGTTGCCCAATGAAGATGGTATCTCTTCATAACAAGTGTTATTATCATCTTAACAAGACCTAAAAGGGTATTTTTGATTAAGACCTAAAAGGGCATGTTGTAATAATGGACGTGTCTCTTGAGATAACCTTTGGGGATTTGACTAAAGGCACTTATACCTGAGGTTAGAGGTTGTGCCAGCATGGAGTGGTAGAGTTGGTATAGGCATGTCACAGCAAGCTAAGTGAAGTAGGACAGGAAGTGGACTAGCCATCCCTTCTAGCTGAGTTATAGGCCTAATCATGGTGGCAATGTTGGATTGCCTCTAAGGGATAGATGCCAAAGGAAGAAAATCCCAACACTCCTAGAGCATGATTTGGATACACTACGTATTAATAAATCATTTTTTTCTTCCTCTTTCTACATTTTCCATTTGATATATTTTCTTCTTATGCATAATGTCAAATATCACATATATTTACATTTGGTATATTTTCTTCTTACCCATAATGTCTAGTATATCGTATATTTGACATTTTCCATGACATCTAGGGATGGGATGTCACAAAACAAGAAGCAGTTGATCAGCATCCAACAAATAAAGCCTTTCCACTAGCCCAAGTAAGCCACTGTGACAAATACCTTAATAGATGGACAACCACACTTAATTTTTTGGATTCCATCCTTCCAACTCAGTCGTGGGGGAGATGGCCATCCATGCTAACCATATACATGGCTTCTCAGTTTTTCTATTGTTTATTTTACATATTTTTATTTTTCTTTACAAATTATTTATTTTATACTTTTTTATTTTAAAACTTTTTTCTATTTTATACATCATTAGTACATTTAAATTTTTCTTAAGTATTTTACACTTTCTTATATATTTTACTTTATTTTAGTGTGATTTTTTATATTCTTTTAATAAACATGTTTTGTGCCAATAGGATACAGTGGTGCTATAGCTATTACTAATGGTGGTTTGTGCTTAATGTTTTATTTGCTAATGTCTGGTTTCTATTTTTGAATTTTTGTATTGATGGCTAAGACATGGTTTCTTTTTCATGGAATAGGCAACGAGTCCATGACATCCATCCATCCACAAAAATATATGATTTTCCTTGTTTTAGAAATTTGAGGTCCCTTTCATTAAATAAACTTTTAATAAATTTATGACCTTGGTGGCTTCAAGAATTAGGAAGGATTCAAAGGTTTGATTAGTGTGTGACTCCAAGGGGACTTAATATTCTTTATACTCTTATAATTACTTGGGTGCATGAGTGTTTTCATGGATTTCTTACCATTCCATGTCAACCAATAATAGGAAGTTGAATAAGTCTTTGCATGGTGTGGTTCCCATCCAAAAAATTCCAACAAAAAAATAGAAAAAAAAAACAAAAACACATGATGGTAATTCAAAGCACATCCTCTAGATAAATAAATGGGCTATGAGCATTGGTTATGGGACTAGAAAGACATGTTACCCATGCTTGGAGATCCCCTCTAACTAAGGCCCTCTCTCACTTCCTTCTTCTCTTTTCTTCTCCATAAGGAATGGTGGTTATTTTGTGGAATCTCTCTTGTGTCTCAAGGGGGTTGATCAGCCTTGGAGTGGCAATGCGAAGTCATTGAAAGAGGTTAGTTTTGGTCTAGACTAAGGATGGATCTTCTTGGGTCATCTAAACAAAATTCCACAAGGGACTTCCTATGACCTTAATTTGGAAGTCCATTCCACCTTCTCAATCATCCATTCATGTTGCCCATAACTTACCTCACTATCAGTGTCCATGTTCTTGTTCAATGTCTTTACTTGATGTACTTGAATTCTTTTGTTGAATCTTCTAGGTTTTGGTCCTTAACTTTCATAAGTCATTAATCACCTATGGGGCCCATAGACTCCTTAGGTTGAGGTTATGTAAGGGCAAAAAAGGCATGTGCCTATTATGGGGAGGAACCACTTGCATGTCTCTTGGTTGGGTTCATTAAGCACATTATCCTTAGGCATTATTATAATCAAAATCTTTTGTGCACCCATATTCTACATTCAACCATGTGCTCTTTAAGAATCTTCTCTATTAAATTTTTGAATTTTGAGCTTTCAAAGATCTTCTTCATTGATTTCATCATATTCTTGTCTTTTCTAGGACTCCATGGATCCTAAATTCATTTAAAAATTCCTTATATTTTTTGAAATATTCAAGTTTGAAAATTTTATTTACAAACCTCATAAATGGCACCCTATTGATGAAGCCCATGCTTATACGATGTTCCATATACAAATGCCTAGGGATTTTTTGCAATTTTCAAAGCCTAGAACCTTTCGAAGCCCATAACTTCCTAACTGTATGTCCAAATCAATCCATTCTTTGACCTTGTAGCTCCTAGAGGTAAGCTCTTAGTCATGGGGGCCTCAAATGTGCCATTTTTGACACAAACATTTTTGACATTTTTCTAACTCCCACAAAGGTTTAACTATGGAATCATTATTAAAACATCAAATTACAAGGGTTAAACCCTTCCAACAAGCTTCGATGACACTTACAATAAAATATTAATAAAATAATCAATTTTCCATGGTCCAATTGTAGCCAAGTTAACTAATTAATGAGATAAGGTATCCAAATATTTTAAGTTACACATTCTGTCTACTAATCCACAAATGTGTTGTTACTACAAATGGCACCAAAAGGCAAACACACACAGGAAGAAGGTCCGTCTCAACCAAGGGAGAAATGACCAAGAATGAGAAGGGACCAAGAATAGGCCCAAGAAGAACCAATTGCAACCTATGCCACAAGCCCTCTTAGGGAGGAGGTTGAAGTGGAATCTATTCGTTAGATTTTAGAATAAATGGCAACAACAAAACATTTCCACTAAGACAAGGTACCAAGTCAACAAACAAACCTTAAGATGACCTTGACAAAGACCTACCTAAACCAAATTAGATCAAGGAAAGTCCAAAAGATAGTGCTCCAAGATTTAAACTTTGGCTCTTTCTTGGAGCAAGCATCTAAAGAAGTATAGGACCAATTGAAGACCTCTTCCATGTGGTCAATTATCGCTTCCAGCAAAGAGTGGTATATGAAAGAGACATTTCTATTTTGGAACAACAAGTAGGCTAGCTCAACAATTAAAATTAAGGACGTTTTAGTATCCTACTCAATACAAGCCTTTGTAAAGGCACTTGGGTTGCCTAAAGTTGGGGTGAATCTTGTCGAGATTTTAATGCAAGTAGACCCCAACATCAAAAATAAATGTGTTTAACAATGCTATGGTCTCAACCATAAGAAGTATAGTGTGCTCATACTGGCAAAAAGAATCCACTACAAAATTGTAGCCTTTCACCTAGATCCCACGGTGATGCCCAATAAGATCACTACCTTTTATGCCCATGCATGTGCCACTCTAAGCGGGAGATTCCCAATCAACCTTCTACAGCTAATCTATTTGGAGACAGAGAAGTGATTCAAGGAGAATGAATGTAGAAGGAAGGCACTTCGCTTTCCATGCCTCATCAGAAAACTATGTTAAAGGAAAGGAATAGTTCACTACAATAATGATGTTGTCCAACATTCTTCAACTACTTATTGGGAAAAGATGATGAAGGACAAAATTCCTACAAGTATAATCCAAGAAGAGGATTAGCAACCACCACCTTCATCTACCACTTAGAAAATTATGTTAGACATTGCTAAAACATCCTATTGATTACGTGAGTATCAAGAATGACTCTTGAGTAAGCAAGAGCAATAAGCAGGCACAAGTGATGGAGACCCATCTATGTACCGACCAACAATGAGTCACCTAAATGAGATGGCCCAAACACTCAACTTAATGGAGGAAGGTGGATCCATTTTCTCTACCCAGTGGATGTAGTTATTTACGAGGTCAAATCCTAGTGCCAAAGAGGTAATGGTATCTCTCTTAGAATAGTAGTAACTCCCAAATATTTCTAGAAACACCATGGCCTTCTCAGTGTGCTTGGAGGAGGGTAAAGGGGAAATAGTTTTGGTGATGTAGTAGTAGGGGTAAGAAATAGCAACTAAGATGGTTGCTAATAGAATCACAGAAATTCTTAATGAACCTACGATGTTTGTACCAAACATCATTGCACTTAAAGATGTGTAGATGTCCACAAGGATCATAAGGAGTAGATTAAGTGTAGCATAGCATGAACAACTATTGGATTAACTGGTAGGAACTGGAAAACCACTTTTGAAGGTCTTTAACCTTTTGGATAATATAACTGCAACCTAGTTGAAGGTGCTAGAGGCAAGGAGCAAGAATATTATATTAGAAGGATAACTTAAAACAACCAAGAAGCTGAATGAACACTTGGTTGTGAAGGTTGCTAAATTAAGAGCCTAGATTGCCAACCCTACATTTCTCAACCCAACATTAACAAGAGATAAAGCTCTTAAATAGCTTTACACCAAGTTGAAAGGGGTTGAGGGTGTGATGAAGATGGTGGTGTTCTATGGATCCTTGGAAAAGGCCACCTAGCATAAAATTCAGAAAGCCTTGGCTCTAACCTACCAAAAGAATGTGTAGCTAACTACAGAAAATCATCACTTGCAAAATGTTGATGCACATAAACAATAATTGACTAATTTTATTCATCAACAATAGCAACAATTAACCAAAGAAAATATAGAGTTAAGAATATTGGTAGATAAAAATAAAAACCTCTCCATGGAGGAGGTCCGTGCCCTTTTCCAAAAGTCTACAATAGTGGTAGCCACCTGTAAATAAGAGGCTCTCAAATTCAAGAGAGTTAAAGATCACTATAGAGACCAGGTCAACCTATAGAAGGAAGTAAACGAAAAACATATTCAAGTGGTGAAGGCAAAGGTGAACAAAACCCTCCATCAACTCCAAAAATGACTTGAATTATGGCAACCCATCATTAATGGGATTAATTAATGCAATAAAGAAAAAATTCACCTAAAGGAGTTGTAGATAGATCAAATGATTGAATATATGGAGCTTTTCAATCTTTGGCACGCAAACCTAGCTATGTTAACTACTAGACAACTATGGTCAAAACTAGAAAAGTATGTGGCCAGCTCGTACTTGTTGTATGAGGCAAAGTTCAAGCACCACAAGTACACTAAGAAAAAGCTTGTAGAGGCAAATGCTGAACTCAAGGTTCTCAATGGTAAATATACCAATCAGAGATCCACTACCAAGAGCTTGGCCAAAAGAATGAATGGCTACTAGGAGCTACAAAATGCAATCAAGGAATTCGATGTAGAACACAAATAATTTGCTGCCTAGTTTGTTAACATCAAGGAGCTATTCTCAATAATGCCTTGTCCATGAGATATTTTCATTCCAGCCAACATTGGCAATGCCACATGAACTATGAATGATCCTCAGACCAAGGAGCAGAAGATGAAGGCATTACCTGATGCCTTTCCTGTTCCACCAAAGGTAGCAAACTTAGTTGGACAACCTCAATCTCCTTAGCCAATGCACATGTCCAAAGCTGGCAAAGGTCCATCAGAACCTCAGAAACCTTCATCTCTTCGGACCTTTTGATCTTCTCAACCACCTTCATGTTGTTAAAGGATGTGCTATCCAATTCAAGTAATCATGTCATGGTGTTAAATTTTGTGTCATGAACACCAAAAAAGTTTTAATGATGTCGATCCATATACTTGGGCATTCAGTTTTGTTGTTAATTTTGTGTGTCAATTTGTTGTGTTAAGTGTTAGTCAATAATTCCATACCTTCCAAATTTTGTAAGGGAACTTGAGAACGAGTGTTCATTCAATCATGGGGGTATGATGAAGTGTCAAAGTGTCACTTCAACAAGCCCCTGTCGACATGGTGTTGTCCCATCGACACAAATCCATAATAAAGTCTGTAAATATGCACTCATCCATCATACGTATGAGATGTCTTATCATAGTTGTAGCAGAGTTCTTGCAGTTTTGTCATTTGAGAGTTAGAATATTTTTCTAAGTGCCCATAGTAGGAGTTAAAAAGTGCACCAATCTTTATTCGAGCATTGATGTACTTGAGCACACTAGTGTGAATGGTAATAAAGATGAGTCCTTTGATCAAACCTTGTAGCATAAAACACTATTGGATTAGGTGAATTGGAGCTTATGTTAGGATAGTTAGTTATTAATTAGTAATTAGATTAGTTAAATTGGTTAATAAATTAAGTTTCAACTTATTATTACTTATAGGTGAATAAAATATAAAATAATAAAAATCATGTGCCCCAATTACACTTAATCATATAAATAAGCTTTACAAGTGTAGTTGGAAAGATAATGGTCATCACAATTAGATTTCACTTCCCAAAACCAACATACTTATGAACTAAAGGTTTAAGGAATTCAACCAAATTGCACATGAATGCTTGTAATTTGTATGGTTAGGCATAGGGTATACTCCCTACTCATCAACTATGGAAGAAATTAGATATTTCTCAACTTTGAAATTTGAAGAGCTTCAAAGTGCTCTCATTACTTATGAAATGAATCTCATAAGCAAAGGAGTCATTCAAGAAAGACCTATTACTCTAAAGACTACCTTCAAGGAGAAGGAGCTAAATGAGCATGATGAGAGTAGTGAAGATGAGATTGCCTTTCTCTCAAGAATGCTACAATGATTACTTACAAGAAGAAACAAGGAGACATATCAACAAAGATCCAATCTATTTAAATGTAAAGAAAGAACTAAGAATTTTTTGAATTCTAACTTAGATTTCTCTTGCATAGAATGTTGGGTTTATGGAGGAAAAGGCCACATGGCCTCTGAATGTCCTAGTAATAGTAGGGTTCAACCAAAGAATAGGCCCAATGATGAGGAATTGCAAAAGATTAACTTTTATACAAGTTGGGATGATGGTGAACAAAGAGAGGAAGAAGTAGGTAACTCTACCAAAGATTCTCATCTCATATGCATGGCACTTACAAATTAAAATTCTTCACATATGGCTAAACAAGGTGGTAAGTATGATGAAAGGTATAGTGAACTTAAAGAAGAGATTCTTGTTCTATGTTATTTTCTTAGAAAAGCTAAGAAATTTTTAATTTCTAAGCTAGATGCTAGCCACAATGAAATGAAAGGAGAAATCTCATACATAAAGTTTGAAATTCAACAACTAACCACTTCAAATAATTCTTGTAGAAAGGTTTAAGAAGAACAGACTCTTGAAAAATAGCCAAAGAATATCACACAAGAGGATGCAAGTTTAAGCTCAAACATAATCAAGTTTGATAATATTATTCATGAGGAGAGTACTTTATTTATTTGTAGAAATTGTGGTTGTAAGAAAAACTTTAATTATTCTCATGATGATCAAAACAAGATTAATGCTTGGTCTTGTCAAAAAGGTTTTGGTAAGGAAATTTTGTAGGCACTAGTAGTTGAATATGAAGAGAAGTGGAGAATTAAAATTTTCTCAAAGAGACAAATGATGCAATAAGTGATCAAGGGTTCTTTCATAAAGAACATGAACAAATAGAGACATCATATAAATAATCTAATAAAAAAACCTTAAAATTAGAAGGAACTTCATGATAGGGGACCTCATCTCAAAATCCATTAGTTTTCTCTTCTCACCTACAAGCAAGGTAAGTCAAGGTAAGTTTCCATCTCCTTACTTGCTAGAAATTTTATAAGTACATGATTTGAAAAATACAAATTATTTTTAATTCATGCTCAATTTGTTTATGGAATGTTATATCTAGATCAGAAATTTTTTATAATAATTATTTAGAGTATCTCATTATTAATTTTGAGCTTGATGTAATTAGTTTTATGAAAATATGTGGTGTAGCACTTATAATTATTCCATTTGGACTTATATCTTACTTTCAATCTTGCATCATCTAAACTTCTTGTGACGAATTCTTCATTGTTTCTAAGGACATGACCTTTGGAAAATTTTAATCATTGTTGCAATAAGTCATATTACTAATTGAAGCCCTTAGTCTCCACATTTGATCTCAATGTTGATCTACAATTATGGTACTTTGGCAATTACTTCGTTGAAAGATATAAGATGATCTTAAAATCCCAAGGAGAGCTACACATGTGTAGGGGAAGCTTGTTCCTCTTTATCTATCATCATCTTGGAGGTCACCTATGTAGGGGAAGTCTTTGAAGGCTTCTACCAAGAAACACTCAAGTAGCAAAATGTCACATTCCAAAAATGAGCAAGGATTCATGTCATGCAAGGGTACAGTATAGTATCCAAGATAAAAGTAGAATTAAATCTTGTTCAATACACCTTATGTACATTTTATCTTGTGATTTCTTTTGGTTACATTTGGATACTATTTGAACATCTTATTAAGTATTTACTTGGCTATTTTTTTGGGCATCAACTTGTTTTGGATTTGGTATTTATTCTTATTCATGAGAATTTATTTTTACTTTTACAGGCATATCCTTTCCTTTCTGTCATATAAATCTCTTCATGATGCTCTCAAAGGAATTAAGTACTGATGGAATCATGAAATATTGGTTTAACTAATAATTCTATTAGTTCAATAAGACAAGTTACTTGATCCACATTACTTAAAAATTGGGCTTTGATAAGTGACAACTCTTATCTCTTTTGACATCTTCAACCCTATGAAAATTGTGCTAAGAGATGGGTATTTTTTTTTATGCCTACATCTCTATGAATATATTATATCTTCCCTTGAGTACTCATACATTATGTTAATAATTTCCACACTAATGTTGTTTTGAAAGTTTTTGAAATTGATTGGATATCTTAAAATTTCCTAAGATTCTTATGCTCAATATGGATATCTTTGAAATTTCTTTATGATACACTTGAAGATTTGTTTGGTTGTGCTCAATGCATATATTTTATGACTATGGTATGGCTACCATCAAGCAATATTGGCATTTTTTTTTACCTTTTCATTTTTTTTAGTAAAGGGAAGAGTTGTTTTTTCTTTAAATCTAGGTTATAATATTGGAATGTTGCTCTTTTATGATATCTCTTTAGCATTAGGCTTCTATGCTTTATCATTTTTACTTATGTTCAAAAAGGGGGAGAAGTAGTATTTGTCTATTTTCATGCCTACTATCTATTGACATGTCTATTAATCCATTTTCTTAGGTTTTGAACATCACCAAAAAAGGGGATATTGTTAACCTTTAGTGTGTTAAAATATTAAGTAAAATGATGTATAAGAATGTTTATATATTTTTGTGATTGATTATGGTTGTAGGGCACGAGTGTGAACAAGGACTTCATAGTTATGGATAAGGACTTCCTAGAACTCAAGGACTTTCAAGTAAAGTTGAAATCATCAAGAACTTGGACTAAGATAAGAAGACATGAGGAAGTTCAAGAACATGAACAAGAAACGAATATTTTAAAGGTAAAAGGGAGTTGAAGAAAGATGTCTTGGTACAATTGAAGGTAGCATAGGAGAAGATGTCTTCGGAAAATACAAGACATCTTTTAGGATAGAAAGATGTCTTTCATATGAAGAAGATTTCTTTGTCTTAAAGAAGACATCTTTCCAGAATGAAGGTCAATCACAAAAATACATTTCAGTCTCAGAGAATATGTCTTCAATAATTGTTATCTAGCCATTGCATGAATTTTGAGGTGATTTTGGAAACATATTAGCGATAAGAAGACTTCATTCTCACTTTGAAAATAGAAAGCAATTGTGTACTTTCATTGTATTCATCAAGCAATCATTGTAATCATTGTTGTTCCTCAGTATACAATCATTTGTCTATTGTACAATCATTTTTCTATTCTAATTGATTAAAGTAAGTTGTACCTCAAAGTGCAAGGATCAACAAACTTAGTTGCATTCTTTCCTTGTGATTGTTATTCCATTTTGTTGCCCTACAAAGTTGATGTGCTTCTTGAAAGAAGGTATCTTGCTTAAGCTTGTTGAGATCCTATGAGATTTAGTACTGGTATAGCGCCACAACACTTTGAAGCAGAGCTCAAGTTGTAAAGGTTTTGGGATCCTAAAATCACATTCTAAGCTTGTTGGAACCTTGGATGGTTGAGTGAATTCATAGCATTGAATCACTCTAAAGCAAAGCTTTGAGCTTGTACAAGGTGTGATATCCTTCAAACTACATTTGAGAGCGAAAAAGTTTGAAGGTGTGCCTGCAAACTACCCTCTGAGTGTGGACTACCCAAGTTGAGGAACTACATGTGTGCTTAAACTCAAAGAATTTTTTATTTAAGGAAGTTATTCATTCCCCCTCCCTTCCCCTTCTAAGTTCAACAATCCACATGTAATAAGGATCCAACCATTAGAAAAAGAGATGTAAGGATATATGAAATACAAGAAGATGAAACTTCAAAAGATGTGATCCATCGAAAGACTCTACCTATTCAAAAATTGATCAATGATATTGCAATAAAGGTAGAGAAAATGTAGAACTATGTGAATAAAAAATTTACCATAGCACTAAAGATAGCATAAGAGAAGATTAAACAAGCCTTTAACAAAAATAAGGATATGAAGAAGAAAAAAGGCAACAAACATAAAATTTATAAAAACAAAGGAAAAGTTGCTATAATTAAGAAAATTACAAACTCAAGATCTAAAGATAATGTTGATTGCAAAGTGTGCTAGTAGGATCATCCTCACGAATGTTGTTCTATCATGGCTTACTTCCAAGGGTTCCGAACATATGTACTGAATCTAAAGTTTATCAAAGAAAGATGCGTAGACGATTACCTTACCCACAAGGTAATTATAGATAGATCTATCAACAACCATACTACCCAAGTGGTGCTTACCCTCAATCGTAGGAACAATACTAGCAACAATGGCAATAACCATAGTCATGGGGAATGTCATTTCCAAGGCAACAATATCCATATCAACAACTAGATCTTATAGATACTATGTACAACATCCCATATTTCTCAAAAATACTCCTTTTCATGCTTTGTCTTCCTACTACCTAGAAAAATACCACATACCTACAACCCCACACAGGGAGTCACGTCCTTACACATCTCAACCAATAGCAAGTCCATCTTAGCAATCTCCCAATTCTTTACCACTAGTACCATCATCTATAATGCAAGGGAAATTGCCAACACAACCTCAACAAAAAAAGTGCTACTATGGTAGTTGGTATATAGAGAGAGGATCATCCTAGAAACACTAAAGATAAAGCTAGAAAACATTCTTTCTTTAGGTTAAGTCCATAAATGATTCAAAGAATAGGAACTTCATATATCCCTACTCCTTCCACATGAAGTCCTTAAGATAGTACTATGCTTCTAGCATCACTAGAAAAGAACCTAATAACTATCATTTAACTAATACAATATTAGATTAGATAAAAGTAAGAACTCTTTCTAAAAAAGGATAAATCCTAAAAATTATTTGATTTATTTGCAAATCTTTAGAAATTCATTGTGCAAAGCTCTCCTAGACTCAAGTTCTAGAGTTAACTTGATATCTCAAAAAACATACAAGACATGGAACCTATTGCCATTAAGGAAGTACAACATAAGACTAGATCTTGTAGACCAATCAGGTACCATTCCTTTAGGATAGATAGAAGATGTGGTGATCACTATTAATGGGTGGTATTATTCAACATATTTTCTTGAAATCAATATGAAGAATGATAACAAGGACTTTTCTATCATTATGGAGGGAGATTGGCTTAGCACAATAGATGCTAAATTAGGAATGAGAGACTTGTCATTGGAAATTTTCAAGAAAAATGAACAAGGAATCATATAGATACAAATAATTCGATGCATTACTTACAATGAAGAAGGGTATAGTTGTGAATCAAAAACTTAAAACATCAACACAATCCTTACACCAACCTGTAACAAATTTGAAAAACAATTATGTATGCAAAAAGAAACAATGTTCACTAGACCAAAAGATACCTAGTGGTTAAGAAATAAGAATATAAAATGATTCAAAACATACATGAAAATATCCAACTCACTTATCAACCCCTACCCCAAGAAAATGATGTAAATAGAAAACTTACAAAAGGATATTCTAAACCATGCTCATACACCAAAAACAAGTAGTGAACATGAAGACTCACAACCTAAAATTAAGAATAAATAAGAAAGCATATTTGGATTTTCTAAAATGTAAAGACCATCTTGTCCAACAGGATATGTATCCCCAAATGATTAAAACTTAATTATCATCAATGTTACATGGGATAATAAATGAAAATATAAATCACTAAGGATTATAAATAAGAAGCCTAGAGTATATGATTCTAGGGCTATATAGTCCATTTTCTGAACATTCGTCCATGTGCTCAGTCATGGGGTAGGCACCCTATCTTGAATTAAGAATTGATAAGTACAATTTAACTTTTATGTTTTATGATTTTTTGGTTTACAATTTTTTTCATACTTTTAAAATTTTTGGTATTGTTTTCATTCTTTAACAGCTTTTCTATTCTTTCATATTTTTTTACATTTTTTATTATTTCTTCATTCTTTAAAAATATTTTAAGTTCTTTATACATTTTTCTATTCTTACATATTTTCCATTCTATTTATAGTTTACCATTTCTCGTGCACATATTTTTATTAATATTTTTAATAATGTAAAGGAATAAGCAAGATAAAGTCTCAACAATAAGAACTTCATCCTATGTTATCAAATCATTAAAGAATTAATTATAGATACAGTGAGACCACATCATCCATCCACTCAATTTCAATAATAATAGATTCTTACCATGGACATAATAACATTCTTTTCATAATACAACTAAAATAAACCTATGATCATTATGCCTAAATGAAAAAGTAAAGAACCAAGAGGAAATGAACATGGTGTGACATCAAGGGGATTTGTGAATTATTTAAGTTCCAATGAAAAATGGAAGTGTTGCCTTGTCATGTCACCAGAAAGATATGTTACCCATGCTTGAAGGTAGTTTTTTGGTAAGGTTGACATAGTAATAACATAATAAGTATACATAATAAAACTTCTAGGGGTTCTACTAGAAAGACATGTTACCCATGCCTAAAAATAGGTGATTTCTCATAAATCTCAAGGTTTCTTGAACTCTCATTAGTTATAGGGCTAGAAAGACGTTACCCATGCCTGAATGCACTCCTCTATCTAATGGCCAAGTCTCCTTTCAAATAAACTATGCAGTTAATAAATTTCTTTCTTATACTTCATTATCAAGGAATGATATTTCTTGTAGTTGTAATATTCATATGGTTTTTATTTTTGGGATGATACAATGCAATGTCACTAGTAAGTTGTATGGACTTGATTTGAATCTTGGACAAAAAGGCCAATGATCATATTAACCATGTATTACACATAGAATTCATTATGCTTATGGTAAGATATCTCACATTCCATTTTCTATAATCCCTACTACTACCATTCCACTTCACTATTATATATAATTATAATTTAATGGTTTTGTATAATATAGTGTTATTTTCTTATTGAGTAATACTAACATGTGTATTTTGGAAGATAGCTATGATTTACATTTAATTTCTTAAGTACCCATAGACACTTGTAAGTGTGATTATACAAGGGCATTAAGAGTAGGAGCGTATTGTAGAAAGGATCCACTTATATAACTGTTGTGTTTCATACTTAATGACTAATTTCACATCATCTTATACCTCCTTAAATACCCACAATCACGTGTAGGTGTGGATATATAAGGGCTTTAAGGGTAGAAGCCTACTATAGGGAGGTCCCACTTGCATACCTCTTATGTTTCATACTTGATAACCAATTCCAAATCATCTTGCACCTTCTAAATACTTTATAAATTATCATTATCTTCTTGCATATTCATCCTCACATATAAGTTTAGAAATTTTGATCAAATCATGTACTAAAAGCTTAGTTGACTTACCTTACCTGAACTCCTTCTTTAACATACTTTTGACATCAAATTCTTATATTCTAAGCATCATTTATGATCAAGAATGCTTCGAATCATCTTCATACCTTTCATACTATTCATTCCATCCATTTTATAATTATATTTTGTAAAAATTTTAAAAATTTCAAAGATGATATTGTAGATATGATATATCATGCCATGCAATATCACATCAATGATATCACTCTTATAAAAATCTATATATACATGCAAACCGTTAGGAAAATTTTTTATTCCATCATTTCATGCAAAGGGATTTTATACTATTTTTATGTCTAACAACCTTCAAAGATTCATATCTTCCCTACCACATATTCAATTTGAGTCATTATTAATTCCTTTTACTTAGAGAGTGATCATCTCAATCATGGGGGAAAAGCATTATGCATAGTTTTTGCAAATTACACTAAATTATCTAACACCTGGAAGAACAATTAAGGGTAAGAAAAATAAGAATTAATAACTTTTTTACTAACATAAGATAATAAAATAAATGATTTCTTTCCGATTATTCATTTGAATACATCTTAATCAATAAATCAAGGATAGTGATGGATTATCAAAATAAAAATTGTTTTCAATCGATTGTTTAAGAAGGATTATTTTTTTAATTAACAAATTTTCAAAACTCTACAATCCAAATTAAGAATGAAAGTAATTATATCTAATGTTTTTTTATCATACCCAAAAACCAATTAAGGGTTACAAATTATTAGGAATGTTTTTGGAATTTTTGGATAAACATGAATCTTCTTATGATTATAGATGCTACCAAAGAGACCCAAAGCTAAGGGACTATTACAACCATGGGAAAAGAGGACAAGGAATAAAACAAAATTCTTCTACAAAGCAAGAAGCATACTCATATTCTATTAACTAGTCTAAACTTGCAACAAAGTAGTCTATGTAGGTAGAAGCTAATGCACCACCAATTCCAAAACAAGGATAATACTTAACACTCTCTAATGAATGTCTCTAGGATATTTAGAGGAAGTTTATCATGTCCACTATTATAGTGGAACTTAATTTTGGACCATTTATGGAGTTTGCACATGCAGAGGTTCACAAACAACTCCAAGCCTCTCCCTTATGGACAATCATTTCTAGCAATGATGAACAGTATTTGGCAGAAGTCCACAAATTCTAGAAAACTAAGCAAGATGATGCCATAGTAAAGATTGAGGGAGCAACAGTGCCATACTCAATAGAATCAACTATAAAGATACTGAATATCCCAAATGTCTAGGGTAACATCGCTCAAATATCTACAAGGTTTGACACAGATACATGGAATTCTTGGTTTTAGAGGTCATATGGAACTATAGAGAAAGAATATGATGGGCTATCCACTACAGAGAAGATCTACTTCAAAATTAGGACATACCACAACTTGCTAACCAAAAGACTCAATAGGATTTCCATGTATGCTACCAAAGGAAGTGGTATCTTGATGGGAAACTTCCAATTTAACATTTTCTATCTATTGTTTTTGGAATTTCAAAGAAGGTTTATAGAGAAGAAGACAGAGAAATCCACTCCTTCATTTCTTTGTCTTATCAAAAATTTATGCAAAAAAGCTAGAATTTTTTGCAATACTAATGATATTTTTTGAAGAGCCCAAAATGCTTCATATGAGAAATCTCCAAGATAGTACCACCCGAGAAAGATCAAGTGGAGAAACTAGCAAGCACTAAGGCTATAGCAAGATTAACACCAATGAAAAACATTCCACATGCAAGCATAAAACAAGTAGGACCCAGTGGGTTAGCTATAGCTACAAAACCAAGTAGGACAGAGTGCTATGCTAGCACAATAAGACTATAGACCTCCTATGAGCTACCTATAGAAAATAGTAGAAATAATCAATTGGGCCAACAAAGAAGTATCAAGCATGTACAGAGTAAGGGATAATTCCAACAAACCTACCCTATTCACAAGACCCACAAGTGATCATGTATCTTTGTAGGTAGTAGAAGATGATGACTAGGCACAACAAATCTTAAGGAATGTTGCATCATTTCATGTGATGTTAGAAACTAGAGAAGAAGCCACTCTAGTAGTCATGCAACACCAGGATCTAGTCAAAGTAATTGATGTTATAACTGAATACATTAAAGAATCATTTAATGTTTCCATTATGCCACTAGTAGATATGACTAAAGCCAAAGATGTAGAAACATCCATTAAAATGTCAATGAATCCTATAGTACATGAAGACATCTTAGAGAAACTACTATAGATAGGATATGTTATGTAGAATCTTTTCGATATCCTTAGTGATATCACTGCAATGCAGTCTAAATTAATATCCACCAAATGTAAGCTGGTCATGGCAGAAACAAGGATGAAACATGCAGAAAGTAAAGTACAAAATTTACAAGAGGAATTAGCTACATTAAGTACTAAAAGATAAGACCCTACACAACACATTACACCTAACCAACTAGCATAATTTATAAATGAATACATTGATTAACTAAACATCAAGCAAATATAAATGAAGATGACAAAAGAAAAGATAGTGTGGAATGCTTTAGTAGCAGATTCCCAAGGATATGCCCATGCTAAGGATATTGCTACAGAGAATTTTAGGTTAATAGACATTTAAAAACAAATAAAATACTTGAAGAAAGTATCCATTAGCTAAAAGAGCAATTTTTTAGAGTTAAACTTAACATAAGATAATTTTCCCATGAAAAAAAAAACCTTATTAATGGAAGAAGTACATGTAGTTTGATAGAAGTTAGCCAATAAAATTTGTGCATGATAAAATGAGGCCAAGAAACATGAAAGGTGCAAAAAACATTTCAAAGATCAAGTGGGCATGTACAAACAACTTAATAAAAAAGAAATATAGATGGCTAAAGCTAAGATCAGTTTCATCATATAGCAAACACTTGATTGGCAACCCATCCTAGATAGTCTTACCCAAGTCCACTAATTAGAGGTAAAGAACAAAGACCTATAGATAGAAAACTCGATAGAATACATTGGATTAGCAAATCTCTATTATGCTAACTTAACCATGTTGATAACAAGCAAGCCAAGAATAAAACTAAAGTAGCATGTGGCGACAGTATATGTCATGTATGAAACAAAGTTTACATATAGGAAAGATGCATAGCAAAAGATTCACATCGTAGACTTTGAATTACAAGTACTTAAATCTAGCTACCATGATTAGAAAGATGTTGTAAAAAATTTGGCCAGAAGAATGACTAATTATCAACAACTACAAAAGATGGCTAAAGCCTATAAGGTAGAATGAATATAATTTGCAGCATGGTATGTGAAGGCCAATAAAATGTTTTTACAACTACCATGTCCCTGGAAAGTGTTGACTCTTACAAACATTGTTGAATTCAAATGGACAGTGCATGATCCTAGAACAAATGAAGAAAAGCTCAGAGCACTACTAAACAAGTACCAGTTCCAGAAACCAAATGATAAAGGGAATATACTAATGGAGGAGCAATCGCCACTACAAACATGAAGGTGCTACATCAAGTTTTATTTTGTTTTGTTTTGATTATGTGTCAATTATGTGTTGCATGATAATTTTGTAGTACCACTAAAACAAAGATGCCACATTCATCATAGAGTTAGTCATGTAAATATGTATCATAATGTTGAGGCCATGTAACCCCACAAGTTTGTAAGGAACTCTATCTTCCTTTTGTTTGAACTCAAGGACAAGTTTTTAGTTAGTCATGGGGGTATGATAAAACATTTATTGTAATGGACTATGATATCATAAATGTGATATCATAACCCAACATATTTCATCGTAAATAAGATATAATGGGTCATGGTCATGTCTATAAATACAAATCCATCATCTCATCAAAAATAAATTTGAACCCAACACTTAGCAAAATTCTTGCAATTTATTTTCTTGAAGTTAGTGTTAGTTGTAAATGCCTACAATGTCATGAATTATAGTTGTACAACATCTTTATCCAAGTAGATTGTTCCTAGATATAATTCAAAAATGGTAATAAAGATCAAGATTGTTCTTCATCATTATAGCATCTCACATAAAATAGATTTACTTTTCATGTTGTTTACCTTTACTATGTCATTTACTATTCCAATGTTCATTAGTAAAGTAAAATAAGTGTAATTGGTTTTAAGTTTACAGTGTAATTTTTTGGTAAACCACTAGTAACTTTTCTTGATTTACTCAATAGTAAAGTTACTTGGTAATCCCAGTAATAGTTACATTAGCCTAGGATGTGTACAGAAAACCAAGAATAGATACTTAACACTATAGAATATAATAGATTTACATTTTCATCGTACTTATAAATAGAATTTACATTCATCTTCATCATGTTTACACTTAGCACTTTTAATAACCAAAACATCAATTTATCATATACCTCACTAAAAGTTAAACCATATGTTTTTCACCTCACTAACTCTAAGTGGGAAGATAACAATCATGAACTTACTAACTCACTAGTATACTTACATTGTCCATTCAGGGGTTATGATCTGGTCACACATGAACACTTGTGACTTGTATGTTTGAGTGTTAGAATACTCTACCTCTCATCATTACATCACTCAAATGAATTATAATGTGGCACTCGCCTTGTTGTAATGTCTATTAGTCTATCAATGTCAATTAGTGTCACTCCCACCAACTTTGGAATAAAGCTTTGTTCCTTTTATACAACTTAAGAACAAGTTTTAGTAAGTCAAAGAGATATGATGAATAATAAAATTTCAGCTATGGTAGGCTATAACATTGCTACATTATAGCTATTATATTATTGATCAATGATGTAGCATTAGCAACATTGCACTTGATAATGCTAAGTTGCTTATGTGGCATCTACTAGTCAATTTTGCCTATAAATATGTGCTTACTAACTGCATTTCTGACACCATTTGGTTACCAAGTAACTAGAGTTTGTTNAGTGACACTAATTGACATTGATAGACTAATAGACATTACAACAAGGTGAGTGCCACATTATAATTCATTTGAGTGATGTAATGATGAGAGGTAGAGTATTCTAACACTCAAACATACAAGTCACAAGTGTTCATGTGTGACNTTGAGATGGCTTCTCATTCATTATAATACTCTAACTTAGCTTAAATTTATTTTCTTGCAATTATTTCTTGATTTTTATTTACTATTTTCATAATGTAAAATTTACAATTTCATTGTGCAATAATTAATGGCAAAATGAGCATGATGTAACCTTAAGTGTTCACATGCATCAACTTGATAATCCTAGCAACAATTCACTTAGTACATCCAATAGGAATATTGCTTAGTAACCCAACAAGGGGTATGCATGTCTACAGATGTGATGGTAAGTCAAAGACAAATACTCATTATCCTAAGCTAGTTTATAATTTAATTATATTTTATATTAATTAGAAATTTAAATATTACTTTCCTATTTTATTTAGCTTAAATAATTGGGGAAAGGTGTTGGATCCTAAAAAATGAATAATAATATTTAAAAAAATTTAAAGTACCTTAGATCATCAAAGAGAGAGTTTAAAGAAAAAGCCCAATGGTTTTAGGAATACCTTTTTAGGTTTTCATCCTTACAACCAATCTTGAAAAACCTTCCCTCTAGGATAGAAAAAGAATCAAGCCTTGTTCTTATTCAAAAGTGCCATCATAGGTTTTACTTCTTACATAAGGGTTTGATATAAAGAGAAGGAGCAAACTCTCTCTAAAGAAAAAAGAATCTATCAATCAGAGATGAAGAAAAAATAGCAACAAAAGCTAAAAACTTCTCATCTCTGAGCCTCTAAAAGAAAAAGACATTAATACTAAAGAAAACAAATTAATTGTCCAACTTTCACTAGGAGCTTTTCTAGCTTGAATTTGTAGTTAAAAAGTGATATCTTTAAGAATATGATATTTGACACCTGAAGAGAAGTTTTAATTATGCTCTTGTTATTAGAAACTAACTATACACCAAAGCTTCCAAATAAAATAGAGAACAAGCAGTCGAAGACAATTCCAAATGCAAAGAAATGAAGTAGATAAAGTAGGCTAATAACTAAGAATAACTTCATTGATCCTTAGTTAAAAGCTGTCACAAATTCTAGATGTCCATCCCCAAGCATGCTAAGCAACAAGACATTCAAAAATAATATGAGAAAATAATTCTTTACTTCTATAAGAGGACATTGAGGAAAAACATTTCTCATATACTTAAGATGAGTGTTGATAGGAAGACCTTAATGAATAATACACCATTAAAAAATATAAATTTTAGGAAATGTAGAAGCTCTCTAAATGTCTTTAATTTTCCTCCCAAAAGTAGGATGATAATTGCATTTTCTAGGCCTTATAAAATTTGTTACGAATAAAAAATTCTTTACAATAATCTCATAAGCAACATTTGAATTAAAAGGAAAAATGTATCTACCATCTTTTCAAAAAATATCTAGAAAAGCTTGATGCAAATTATTGTTAATTTTAAATAAATTCTTGAGATTAGAAATAAATTTGTTAAAATTATTTTTTTCTCTTTCTATTCAAACCATATAGGCTAGAAGCTTTATTCCAAGTAATCTATCTATTATTGCTAAATTACGGTTTGCTAGACCCCGATATTGGGTGCACGATATCAAGTACGCGATATTGTAGCTTGGATACGATATCGTGATTCCTGTGTTAGCCTATAAATATAGCATTTAGGCATACAGTGAGAGAGTCTTTTGTCAATTTTGGAGTCAATCCTTTTTGTCAGTCTTTAGTATTTAGTCAGTTTTTAATTTCCAGTTCTTTCTCAAGTGCATGTTGTAATGTGGTGCTTGTAGTTCTATGTAGCCATTGTTTGAGTGTGATGTACTTGGACATGCACATGATCAGCAATAAAGATCGAGATTGCTCCATCATTACAGCATTCACTTAGCTTTTAATCTATTTTAATTATTTATTATTTATTATTGTTTTCTTATTTAATATTTCCCTTATCATCATTTACTATTCATGTTGTTAACGCGAAATGAGTACACCTTAATCATGAAGATTTAAGTGTAACTACGTGGTAACCTAGTAGTGTATCAAGTAGTGCTCCGAGTGATGTGTGCTTGGTAATCCTAGAAGTAGTACATGAAGTCCGAGATGCATACAAATGATTAAGGATGGATGCTCATTGCACTTAGGCTAGCTAAGATCTTATTTCCTATTGCTCATTAGCTTAATTAAGTTATTTCTTATTGTCCTTAGAAATAGCATAGTAGTAAAAATAGCATCATACACCTCACTCTGGACTAAACCATACATGACAAGAAATTACTAGTCTAGGTGGGAAGACAACGAACTGCAATCAATGTATAATTGTCTAGGTGCCATAACTAGTTCATCCACAGAGTTCGACTGGATCACGCGTACACACTCGTATTCATATGGTTGAGTGTAGGGATACCTCACTGCTCATCATTGGCGTGATTTCCGGGGACAGTGCTAGTTATATAAATTAGTTATATCATACAAGATCGCTATAATAGAGCATCAACGATATATCTTTTAGACAAAGAAATTAAATTCAATTAGTCACACATAATTCATGACAATGTCTCTTTCACAAGACAATGATAATGCAACATCTAGCAATGCAATTTATTGGAGAAAAAAAATTTAATGAAGATGAAGTTTGGAGTACTCAATCTTATGGTGGAGTTTCATATGTTCATAGGCACCCCAACGATACTCAAGGACTTCGGTCATCCAACTTAGACACCTCTAGTAAAGATGGGACATCCCCTAGAACGAGGGGGCCCGTTAGGCCTAGGATCTTCTCAATGGTTAGCAAGAGTACATCAGGGGATGATTAGGAGACTTACAAAAGTTATGATGAGTCTTCCAATTCCCTCTCTTCCTTTGCTCTTTCAATGTCAGGTTGTGACACAGATGACTATTCCTTAAGGGGTCAACGTAGAAATAAAAATTGAACCCATAGGAAAAATCAAGAACACCAACATGAACATGGACAATATCATCCCAACTCATGAACTCAGAACCTATTTAGTGACAATGAACCCCTGTTAGCCACTAAGAGCCTAATGCATATAATAGAGGCCATTCAGATATCCCATAAGCATTGCAAGGAAAGTCGTCTACCTAGGCTTAATTTAAACAACTTTCCTAAGTTCTCAGGAGGCTATGATTTAGATCCACAATATCATTTACAAGCCTTCTTTGATACCTATGCATGGAACAACATTGATAATGGGTGGCAAAGGCTTAAGCTCTTCTCTATGACACTTGTTGGCTAAGCAAAAGTGTGGTATAGGTCTTTAAAACCAAATTCAATTCACCATTGACCTACAATGGTAAAACTCTTCAATGAAAGATATCAAACCTATGCAAAAGTGTCAACCTTGAGGAGACAAATCTAAGAGTGGAAACAAGGGTAACACAAACCCTTGGACATGGCCTTAGAAAGATATTACTCATTGCTAAACAAATGCCCAAGCCATGGGTTCTCTGAGGAAAGGCTAATGTGTCACATCATGGATGGGCTTTGCAATGAAACAAGGGAGACCCTACAGATGTATGCTTCAAGTCAACTATATGAACTATGAACCCATCAATTCCAAGAGCTTATTAAGTAGGTAGTAAAAGAAGAAGGAGAAATAGCCAAATGGGAGAATGTTGAAAAATCTCAACAAGACCAAACTCTTAAAATAAAAAAGGTCCATAATTATGAAGAGGAGAAATCAGCTCATCGTGAGGGGATGGAACCATACCCATCTTTTCTAGTACTAAAATCACTAGATGAAATCAAGACAAAGATCAATAAGATGATAAAGTGGGTGCATGAAAAATGTGAAGAATATGTAGACATTATTAGAGGGAGATCCACACAAGATAACTCTGATGACTAGAACAAACATAGGATACCAAACCTAGAAATAGGACAGAGCACCATTCAACAATCGAAAAGAAGGGTTGAAGAAAATAAGGATAAGGGCTCAATTGCCAATCATAAGTATCAATGCAATGTTTTCATGTACGATCACCCAAAAGGCCAATGCCCAATCTTGTCACATCTACATGAGCATTGGGGAAACATGTTACATCCAGATTTCGTATAGAAGTATTGTGCTCAATTGCAATGATAAAACCTCTAGTCATGGGGGAGATCATTGCCAAACTAGCCACACCCTTCGTATCACCTAACACCAAGTGCTTATTATGTTTAACACTTATTTCTCTAACTGGATCAACATCCTCTACTTCACCTCGTTGTTACCACTCTCCTGAGTATCATCAACCCATGTCCTCTCCTATGGGATCACCACCTCATGTTCCTTACATTCCTTCTTACTCTCAATATTCTCATCCTTCACCTCCTTCTACATCACCACTAGTTGTACCAAAAGGTTTTTCACCATAGCACCAACCAACAAACATTACTTGTGCTACTACTACAAACAGCAGTGGGAATTGTCCACAACTTAGGAAGCATCCTTTCTTTAGGCATGGTCGTAGAAAGAGATAGCACGGTTTTGAAACCACTACATCCTCCAAATTAGCATAAACCCAACACTATGATGCACCTTCCTCTTCAAACTCAATGCCTCCTATTACCTTATCTAGGCCACCAATCAATACTCCAACAACCATGTAGCCCAATGAATCTAACAACATGAGGAGACATATTAATCCTTGCATACCGTCTTATGGTCATGGGTACCATAGTGGGTTAGCTTCTTATCACATGACCACATCTTATAATCTACCCCACTATGCCTACTTTAATCAAGTGTGTGAACCCCAATTTGGGTAAATTCCTGATGAGTGACGAGGTACCCCTACACTCAACCATACGAATACGAGCGTTACACGCACGATCCGGTCGAACTCCAAGGACTAAGTGCTTACACGCCTTATGGAACACTTAAGGCTAATCAATCGTTGTCTTACCAAACTTACTTGTACTATCACAGTTGTATGGTTAAGTAAGTCTGAGGTATATGATTGATGAGACGCGATTTACACTAGGCCGCGATATCCCGTACGCGAT
>MNCI01011145.1:1223659-1259551 GCA_015680685.1 Gnetum montanum | reverse complement strand
ACTTTAATAAAATAAAAATCAATTTATATTCTAGCTCAAGATAATGAAAAATGCATATCTTGTCTTTTTCTCCCTTTGCCTCTTAACTTGCTAAAGATTATTTATATGACATACTATCTTTCACAGTCTTTCTTTTACCATGGAATGCTTATTCATTATGGTATTTTTATCTTCTTTTTTGGATCTTCATGATACCTACACCATTGCAAAGGTGCTTATTCCTATAATTCAAAAAAAATTTAGTTAATAAATTTTCTAGTTGATCATTGATTATAAATGTTTAGGTATAATGTTTCTCTTCTTTACTTTTTTCTTGATGAAGTAGTATATGATATCTATCTATTTTGATTTCTTATTTAGTACATGATCATTTGATAGTTAAATGGCTTCTATGTTCTTACAAAATAATTGGATTATAGTACCAACTTGAAATTCTAAATGTTTCATAAGTGTTGTAAACCAAAATGTGTGTTGTATGTACTCAACCATTACTATGAATTCAATTTTGCAAGTTGAAAGGCTAATAAAGGTTTGTTTCTTTGATTTCCAATATATTACATTTTCTCCATGAAATATTAGGATTCTTGATGTTAATTTTTTGTCATTGTAGTTTTCTTTCTAATCAACATCTAAATCAATGTGAATTTATTCATTCCCTTTATTATAGATGAGTCCATGATCTATGGTGCCTTTGACATATCTCAAGACATGTATGATAGCATTAAGGTGACTTTGTCTTCGTTCTTGCATAAATAATGATAAATAAGAGGTAGTAAATTCAAAATCAAGTCTTTTATGACAAATAAATATAAGAGCCCTAATTATGCTTCTGTATTAGGTTGCATCTACAAGAGCTGTGTTATCATTATATTTATATATTAGATTATAAGGAAGTCAAAATATTGTGGATTTTTATTTTCTAATTTTATATTTTTCCAATATGGATGAAGAATATTTGATTTTATGGACTTTGATTTCCTTCTTATCTTGATCAACTTCAATTCTAAGAAAGTATTTCAATTCTTTGAAGTCTTTCATCTTAACCTCACTCTTCATATGAAGCTTGAATTCTTCTATTAGTTTGTTATCCATGGTTGTGAAGACAAGTTCATCCACAAGTAAGATTATAATAAAACCTTTCTTGTCATGTTTACAGTACAAGGTTGACTTAAAAATGTAAGATGAATATTCTCTTTTTAGCAACTAATCATTGATTCTATGAAACCATTCCCTTCAAGATTTCTTTTATCCACACAAGGCTTTATTTCATTTTCATAATTTACCCTCTTTCATAATATAATGCTCAAGTAAGTAGACATAGACCTCTTCATTAATGGTTTCATTAAGAATAGCTAAGTTTACATCCATTTGGTGGCATTTAAGATCATGATGTGCAACTATAAAAAGGATAAGTTTAATAGTTTCAAACCTTAGTACTAGAGCAAATATCTCCCAATAGTATATATGTTCCTTTTATCTAAAGCCTTTAGCCACAAGTACTAATTTGTGTTTGATGATTTTTGTATTTTTATTGAATTTAATTTTGGATAGCCATTTGAAATCTATGACTTTCTTCCATTTGGATTTTTCCATTAGCTTTAACATGTTTTCTTTCGAATGACTTTATATTCTTCATCCATGGCTATTTGCCATTCTTTCTTTTTAACACTTATTCTATATTTGATTATTCTAAATTGACTATTGAGTAGATGATATTGACTATGGCATTTGATCTTATATCTTTGCATTAAAGTTTATTTCCAAGATTGAGGCTTGTGAATGATCTCTATTGACCTAAGTGTTTATTTTTATTTGAGACTAAATTTTTGTTTTATCTTAAGAAAATTATAATATTCAAGATTATTTTTTATGAAAACCATATTTTTTGATGATTAACATCTTCATTCAATATGATCATAACAATTTCGTCCACTTGCCTTAGAATCATATCCAAGAAAAATACATTTTTTCCTCTATCATCTAGCTTATTCAGAAGCTTCTTTGGGATCTTAACATAATTGTAACATCTTAAGGTTTCAAGTGAGAGATGTTGGGAAACCTTTTGTGAAATAGCTTATATAGTGTTATGTCATTGTTGCTAGTTCTAATCACCTTGTTTATGATATAAGTTATCATAGTTCAAGCCATGTTGTAATTTTCATCATTTTTAAGAAGACATATCATCATGTCTTATAAGGTTCTATTTTTCCTTTCAACAATGTCATTTGATTGAGGGTTGTATTAACAAGTGATTTGATGAAATATGCCCTCTATTTTTTATAGAAATTAGTGAACTTCTGATTCATAAATGCCCCTCCTCTATCTATTCTAATATTTTTGTTTTTCTATCAACATAAAAAATTCTTTTTACTTGTTAAATATTTCAACTTTGCTTCTTAGGTTCTAAGTGTGAGTAAATCTAGAATAATCATCTACCATAACAAAGAAAAAATTTTCTCCTCTAATAAAATTGATTGGCATGGAACCTACAAGATTCATATGAATGAGATTTAATGATTCTTTGAACCTTTGTATAGGATTACTGTAAGATGAGGTTTTATGTTTTTCTTGAATGCATACTTCACATTTGTCTTTTGGAAAATCTCTAATTTTCATACCAATGGCTTTATTCATTTTTTCCATTTTTGTTCTATGAATAAAACATGTGTCCAAGTATTTTTTATCAAACTTTGGCTTCTTTGTCTTCAAACTAATGGTCTTGGTCTTTTGTGGCATCTCTAGAGGTAGTGCTATTTATGATTTGTTGAGAATATTTTATCTAATCCATGGTTTTGATGTAAGTTTTTTCAATGATATTTTCCTTAAAATCAAGGTGTTCATAATTTAGACATCATATTATATTATTAAGTCCTCTTATTGTACATATATCTTCTCGATTTAATTTTATCATGATGCATGTTTTATTTTCAAAGCTAACTTTAATACCTATGTCTAATATTTATCCTACTAAATGTAATGATTTAAATAGCTTTTGAACATAGTATATTTCATAGATGGATAAGATATTACTATTGGTGACTCTTATAATAAAATATCCCACATCTCCTATGCTAAGATATTTACCATTACCAATTTTGATGTTATCAATCATCTATGATTTATAGTTGAGAAGATACTAGTTGTAGGAAGTCATATGATTAGAGANTAGGTATTTTTATTAACTATATTAATAGCCTTCAAATTAGAATAGTCACATTACCAAATGTTTTCTTTAGCATTGATACATTTTTTTCTTTTTGCTTTTATCTTTCTTCATATACTATCATTGGTAAGCTTCAAATCCTATTCTTGTGTAACAAGTGTTATATGTGTGACTTATTTTATTTCAAAATCTACACTTTGAAATTGAAATATATCTATGATTGTAAATCCATCTTCCTCTTGCTTGTCCATTAAAATTGTGCACTCTCCTAGCCTTTATAGAGCATATGATAATGTTCTTGGAATTCATCTTTGCCTATGTTTGGCTCTAATACCAATTGAAGTACTTAGTGGGATATAGTAGGATACGAATTATGTATTAAAATTTGGCCTTGATTCTTAAAAATTTTTAATTCTAAGTGATTATGGGCTAATCACAACTTAACCATAGGTTATGGTAAGAATTTTTTATTATACCACAGGTCATGGTGACTCTAGAAATAGAGAAATAAATTATCTAAGGATTCTATGAGGATGTAATATGTCTTCATGAATTTTTCTTATTTTGAATACCAACCATGAGCCTTGATTAACACCATAACTAAATTACAAGTCATGGTTTACATCATGAGTGGACCATGAGTCATGGTGAGTAGCTATAAGTGCATCACAAGCCATGATATGAAGAAAATTGATTTCTAAAAATGTCATTATTTATTGTAAGATCATGGTTATAAAACCTATAATGCCACAACTTTACCAGGAGTCATCATAAAATTTTTCTTCTACAATAACTTAACTTTTAGAAATTAAAAATCAACAAAATTGGTATCCTTGGAATTAACTTGCGAAGTTCATTAACTTGAAGCCTTGACAATTGCAATGAATTATTGCAAAAATTCATATATTTGAGAAAATTAGAAAATTTCTAAAAAGTTGTAGATGGCTTTGATATGTTTTAGTCTATGTAGAGACGTCTTGGAGGTTAAGGAGACCTTTAGAATAATTATCTACAACTAAAACCCTAAAAACCTTTAATTTCTACTAAATCCATATATTATGAAAACACAATTATATACTCTATAAAATGAGAAAACTTGTTATCTTCAATTATTCAAACAAAGATTACAACAATGATTCCCCAATCACAGAACATCCAAAACACTCACATACTCAAATGATATTGCAAATTATGAGGCTCTACAACCACAGAACAATTGTTCTCAATGCAAGGCACAAATAAAAGACAATCTATCCCGTAATTCAAGATTAAGATCTCAACTCATAATCAAGACTATAAGAATACAAAGACCAATATACATAAAATAGACCTTAGAGATGCAACCCAATTATGCACTCACTCAATATGCTCTCATGACATTCTCTTGTTAACACTCCATGTGAAAAACATGAAATAATGACAACATTATTTAGAAAACCAAGACTAGAAATATACAAACCTTTTCTCAAGCCAAAATTAAAGATTTCACATGATTTCTATCTTTTTCTATCTCCTCCTAGATATTTCCTAATGCGAAAATATAAATTCAAAAGTTTTCCTAAGCGTATAGGCCGTCTCAAGGATAGACAACATGTCTCATATAAAAATCCAACATTTAGGAGAGACATCTCTACATAGTGGGAAATGTCTTTCTAGAAGCTAAGATGTCCCCTCTAGGTTTGTGACTTCTCACATAAGATGTCTCCCAAAAGTTGGAATATCTTTCCTAAGATGTCTTCCATCAAAATGAGATGTCTCACCAACTAGAATGTATCCTCCACATTTTGGATGTCTCTTTTGATGACCTAGCTCTTAGCCAAGATGTCTCTTTAATCTCCAAGTCATCTTTCAAAAGCTTAAAACTTGCAAAAACCATCTATGGAGGAAAGAAAATGAAATTAGAAGAGGTGTTCCTAAAGCAACTCTCCCATCCTTAAAAAGGTGAACTCATGTGAACAAGGGAATAGGGGTAGGAAGTGATACTTACTCATCAAGTTTAGTGTCATGGACTCACATAGCATCATTAGTGGATTAATCCTTCTAATGAATCACATACCAAGTTCTTAAGTCTTATCTCGACATGAGTATGATCACCTTCCTCTCCATTGAAAACTTGAACTAATTAAAAATCTCTTTTAATTCATTGATGTTACCCTATATGATTTCATCATCAATCGGTCCATGATAATGCATAATATTTGTAACATGAAATAAAAAAGAAATACCAAAGATGTTAAGTAAATCAATCTTAGAAGCATTATCATTAATTAAAGATTGACTAACTCCTAAGAATTTTGGGGAGGTAAGATCATTCCTTGGTTTGGAAGGTTTTTATTAGAGGCTCATCAAAACTTTCAGTGGTATTTCTTGATCTATGTTTGGTTTCTAAAGAAAAAAATTATTTTAGGTGGAATGATGAAATCTATAGAAGATTTGACTTGCTAAAATCCCTATGAACCATTTCTTGGAATTCCATGTTTTTAGAAGCTCTTTTAGGTGGAGATGAATGCAAGTGGGCTTGCCATTGGTGGGATACCTTCACAACAAGGTAGGCCTATTGCTTTATTTGTTTAGAAAATTTGAATGAGTCAAGGTAAAGATATATTATATAAGAGGAGTTATGTTCCACTCTTCAAGAAATAAATTATTGGAGACATTACTTATTTCCAAGGAGTTCACTTTGATGACAAGTCATAAAGCACTATAATTTCTTGATTCTTAAAAGAAGTTTAGTGCAAAGCATAAAAAGTGGATTTCACACTTGAACAAGTTCAATTTTTAGTTAAAACACAAAAGTAGAAAAGCCATGTGATTGTTGATGCATTATGCAGGGTGCATGTGATTAATTTTAACATAGTTCATGTGAAAGGTATGGGTGTTTCTTCTAGTTTGTATGAGTAGGATAGACCAATGATGGAACTATCATATTCAAGATGAAATTTTATTCAAAAATAGAATGGTATGTATTCCTAATTATGTTTTTAGAAAAAATATTTTGTTTGAAAAGAACTGTAGTGGCATGGAAAGTTCCATGAGTAGGGATAAAACATTTGAGCATGTGGATAGGTACTATTTTTAGGTAGGTATGGCAACAAAATTTTTAAAATTTATGAAGGGGTGTTTGAATTATTAGAAATTCAAAGGAGGTAAACGAGTGGATAGACCTTATGTGCCTTTGTCAATTTCAAAGGATTCATTGGAAAGTATGTCAATGAATTTTGTGTGTGATATTTCAAACATTAAGAGTGAAATCATGCAATTTTTGTTGTAGTTGATAAATTCTCCAAGATAACACATTTCATTCTATTCAAAATGATGAGTGATGCTTCTCATGTGGCAAATTTTTTTTCCAACATGTTTTGAAGTTACATGAAATTCCTTTGAACATTATTAGTGATAGGGACTTTAAATTCCCTTTCAAAAATTTTAGGAATTATGTTGAATTTCTCTAGTGCATATCATGCATAATTTGATGGCCAAAAAGATGTGGTGAATAAATCCTTGCTAAATATATGGAGTTGTTTATGTGATGGATACTTGATGAATCACATTTTCACATGCCCTAATATCAAAAATCTGATATTAGAGCCTTGACATTGAGTATCCAATGTCAAAGCCATGGATGTGATGTCAAATATCTGATATCATGGGGTATATACTAGCCTATAAATATAGCACTTGGGCTCATGAGTTTTAGATAATTTATCATAGTTTTTGTCATAGTAGTGAAGCTCTTGCAATTTTTTTTCTCCAAAGTTAGAATATTATTGAGTGCCCTCAATAAAATTTTGAGTGTTTATGGATCTTTGTTCAAACACTAATGTACCTAAGCACAGTAGTGTGACAAGAATAAAAATGAACCCTTTTGAAAATCCTTGCAACACTGACAAGAGATTAATGTTTTCATTAATGCACTTTATTTTCATGTACTTTACTTTAATGCATTTAAAATAAGGAATTAATTTTTAGTTGTTAATGAATAGAAGCATGACTACTTCGAGCATAGATATAGTGCTTGGTAACCCAAAAATGCTTAACATTTAGTAGTCCAGTAGCACTATGTGTGTTCAAGTGAGACAGGTACTTGTGTTAGGCTAGCTAGGTAGTAAATGAATTAGATCTTAAATTACACTACCTTTTATTCTTGTTGTAGGTGATTAAACTTATAAAACATAAAATGATAAAAATCATGTATCTCAATTACACTTAAACCATATCCTTAAGCTTCATAAGTGCAATTGGGAAGATAATGAATGTTATAAATGCCCATTTCACTTCCTAGAAGAACTAGTGCACTAGAGAATTATAGGTCCATAGAATTTGACTGGATCACACATAAATGCCTTAGTGATTTGTATGGTTGGATGTAGGGGTATCTTGCCGCTCATCATTGGTTTCATTGCCTAGGACCTTTTAGTTGTTTCGTGTGCTATCTAGGACTTGGTGAAAATCATTCAAAATTTTTGGACCAATCCTTAAAGTCATATTACATCTTAGGATTACTACAACAAATTTAATAAGCACACTACATTATTATTTTCTAACATAAATTGTATTCTTCTCACATGAGTGCTTCTATGCCCAAGTCTGATGGAGTTTGTCAACCAGTGCCTCAATAATATTGAGTGGTATATGCTCATCTTGATGAGTAGGTACTCAATTTCACCTTCATTCTACACTAGGATGAACAACTGTGGTGGCATGACATGGAGGGCAACATTGTCTTCCCACTCAATCGATTTGTTCCTACAATGCTCCAACAAATGCTTATATGATGGGGTCTCCAAGGGCATCATGCTAAGTACGTTGTGCAAGATACTGAACACCAGGGATTATTGTCCCACTGAGGCACAACATTTATGGGTCGATAGCTAGAACAACACCATGAATCTATGAGGGGAAAAGGATTTAATGATTCTCCATTCCTGCGATACCAAAAATATGTTGGAGGACTCTTCTCTGGGGGTTTTCCATTCAATGAACTTCCTCTCTTTGACTTCTGTGAAGGAGGTCAAAACTAGAACCTACAGTCCACAATTCACAATCCTATTTCTAGCAAGAATGGATCCAAGGATAGAGAAGGATCCAAAGAGGTAAGTCAAGATAGGAATGTGGATAGAGAACAAGATTGTGATCATGATCGCAATCACCAAAGAGGTGGTAGCAAGCACCATGATGATGCTAGTTCTCCTCCTCTTCATCTTCATCATCTTATTCTTCTTCTTCTAGCTTTAATCACAACTATAGGAGGCAATACCGTGATGGGGGTGACTAAAATGACCAACGAGACTAAAATGATTGAAGGGACCATTGGGCAAGGCAAGATTAACAGTGTAGACATTCAATAGAGGCACATCATCATGAATGAAGGGGTAAGATAGGGCATCATAGGCACTACAATCATGGCCTCGATGAGCCTTTTCTTGATACCTAAAGTATGCTAAACATTGCATAGGTAGTACAAATTCCAACAAGGCATGTAAAGGATAGCTGAATCAAAAGGCTAGACATAAACAATATTTCTCAGTTCGAAGGGGGATATAAATTAGATCTACAAAACCATCTCCAAGATTTTCAAGATGCATGTGCCTTGCAGAACATAGAGAATGAGTGGAAAAAACTAATTTTTTTTCAAGGACATTCATTAAAGAAGCAGAGAACTAGTACCAGTCCTTAGAATCAAAATCTATCAGATGATGGAGTAAAATGCTTGAATTATTCAATGATAAATATCAAATGTACTCCCAAGTGTCCAACTTGAGAAGGTAAATCCAAGGACAGAAATAAGAAACACATGAATCCTTGGATGCTACCATTGGCCAATACTACTCCATAATCATAGATGTCCTGGCCATGATTACTCTCAATTGGATTAAGTTTGCCATATTGTAGAAAAATGGGAAGTTAGTCATAATCAATGCAAATTTTTCTCCAGAGTAGAAAAAGATGCTATTGAATGTCGTTGAAAATGATCAGTAGCTTTTTCTTGGTCATATCTTGAATTCATAGGGATTGATCCTAAGATATGCCAACATTACATCTACATTGATCAAACCACGAAGCCAAAGAGACAATCATAGACGTGATTAAATTCCAAACTGAAGTAGATCTTGAAAGAGGAAATCGAACAACTCCTCAAGGTAGGGTTTATTTATCCCATTGCTAATAGTGAGTGGATTACCCCACTCATGATTATGCCAAAAAAAGTAGGCAAGTGGCAAGTCTGCATCAATTTCTAGCTACTAAATATGATAAAATTTAAGGATCATTTTCCATTGTCATTTTTTGATAAGGTGTTAGAAATAATATTTGGACATTGCTACTACAATTTTCTAGATGGTTATAGTGGCATAACCAAATTCAAATTACATTAGGGTACCAGGCCAAGATAACATTCACGAGTCCTTGGGGAACTTTTGCATATTGCAAGATGTCATTTGGTCTATGTAATGTCCCTGCTACATTCCAATGCTTGGTTCTAAGCATTTTTCAATGACAAATGAATAGTGGTGTGGTAGTCTTGATCGATGAATTCTCCACCTCTGAAGCTACAATTGAACAATCCCTAGACCACCTTGAGCAACTACTAAAATGATGCGTTGAGACAAACCTAAAGCTCAATTGGTAAAAGATTCACCTAATGGTCCAATAAGGCATTGTATTGGGGCACAAGATATCATATGTAAGAATTAAGGTAGACCCTAAAAAAATAAGGGTCATCCAAAGAATAACCCATCAACCAGAAACTATCAAAGATGTTCAATCATTCCTTGGACATACTGGCTATTACCAATGATTCATAGATAATTTCTATAAGATCACAAAACCATTGGTGAAGCTGACAAAGAAAGATGCTTCATTTATCTGGACCATAGAATGTAAAAGAGCATTCTAATTTCTAAAAGAGAAACTTGTAGAAACTCCAATTCTACAAGAACCCAAATAGTCTAGATCATTTCATGTTATGATAAATGCATCAAATTATGCCTTGGGAGTCATGCTTATGCAGATGGATGACAAGAAATATCCATATTACATCCACTACACTGGCCAAAGCATTATGGGTATACAATTAAACTACACCACTACAAAAAAAGAATTTATGGTAGTGGTGTTTACTCTAAAGAAGTTTAGGCATTATGTGCTTGGATATAAAGTGTTTGTGCACAAAAACAATAGTGCCATACGCTTCCTAATGAACAAGCCAATGGTAAGTCCCCATGTCATATGGTGGATGGTGATTTTACAAGAATTTGATATTTTGATGGTAGATCAAAAAGGCACTGAGAATGTGGTTTTTGATCACTTTTCTTAGTTACAATGGGATAACAAAGAGGAAGAAAGCCCACTATCTAACATGTTTCTTGATAAAATCCTCTTTACTAGGGCTATAACTAAATAATTGTCCAATAAGCCTAAATGGTATGATGGCATTCTCACCTATCTTTTCACTCAGGAGATGCCACAAGGGTTGGACCACTAGAAGAAACAATAATTCCTTCAGCAGGTAAAACACTTCGTGGAGATCAATGGACACCTCTACAAGGTGTGTGCCAATAGCCTGGTTCAATGGTTTATCCCTAATGTTGATCAACTATGCATCCTCCAAGATGATCATGAAGGTCCTTATGGAGGACACTATGCTAGGAGATGCATGGTCATTAAAAGCCTAATGGTAGGGTACTATCGGCCAAAAATCTTTAGGGATGCTCATCAATATGTCTACTCTTGTGAACAATGCCAACAAGATGGTGGAATGACAACTCAAATGGAGGGACCTCAATAATGGATTCAACCACTAGAACCCTTTGACATCTAGGGCATTGATTTCATGGGTCCCATCACATCCATGTCAAATGGAAAGGTGTACATCATAGTTGTTGTTGACTATTGTATGAAATGGATAGAAGAAGTAGCCATCATTGACTACACATCTTTTGCTGCTACTCAGTTTGTACAAAAAAATGTTGTAAACAGGTTTGGTGTTGCATGTGCATTAATTTCTACTAATGGAACTCACTTTACAAGCACTACTTTTCAAAAGCTTATGTAATGCCTGGGGTTGAACATAAACTCAGAACATCCTACCACCCCTAAGCGAATGGTCAAGCTAAGGTTAGCAATAGGGAACTCACAAAGATTCTAATAAGAACTATTAGCAAATATAGAAAAGACTGGAGCATGAAACTTAATGATGCCCTTTAGGCCTACCGCTCAACATGGAAACATCCTATAGGCTACTCTCCCTATGATCTTGCGTACAGAAGATTACCAACACTTCCTATTCAATCTGAGCTCTGTACACTTTCAAAAACTAATGACCTTGACCTTGACTTGAGTCTAGCACAAAAAGAAAGACTAATGAATCTCAACTTGCAAGACAAAAACTGATTGGTGGCCTTATTATCTAACGAGTTGCACAAGGCATACAACAAAAAGCATCATGATCTTAAAATTAGAAAAGTCAAAGTTCAAATGGGAGATAAGGTTCTCTACTATAATCCCACAAACGTACCTCAACAAACTAAGTTGTAAACATTGTAGAAAGGACCTTATATAATTTATGAAACTTTTTCTTTTACAACCATGATGATCTACAAACCTGAGAGCCTAGACAAGAAATAGCTAGTCAACATACAACAAGTCAAACCTTTCCATGACCATAAGCCAGCAAATACAAAAAATGCATGATCATATGGACAACCACACTTAATATTTCAAATCTCCTCTTTTCAACTTAGTCATGGGGGAGATGGCCATCCATTCTAACCATATAAGTGACTCCTTCATTTTTCACTATTTTTTGTTTTACAATTTTTTTGTTTTATGCATTCTTTATTTTACATATTCTTGTTCCATGTTATTAATCTTTTCTAATTTTTTTTACACCATCGTTAGTACATTGGCTATTTCTTGAATATTTGACACTTTATTTTATATTTTTTTTATTCTAGCATGAATTTCTAACTTTTTATTAATAAGTGATAGGCATAGTGGTAATTTTTTGCTTGATGTTGGTACATATTATTCTATAATTTGATTGTTGGTTTCTGGATTCTACCTTTAAATTTTGTTACAGATGATTAGGACATGGTTTCTTTTTCATGCAATAGGCAGTGAGTCCACAACATCCACCCATCCACAAACTCTATGGTTTTCCTTGTTTTAGAAATATGTAGTCCCTTTTTTCAATAATAAAACTTTAACAAATTTGTAACTTTGGTAGTTTTTGGAATTGGAAAGGATTCAAAGGTTGGAATAGCATGTGACTTCAAGGGGATTTGGTATTCTTTGTACCTTTATACTTACTTTGATGCATGTGTGTTTTCATGGATTCCTTACCATTTCGTGTTGACCAATAAAAAGAAGTTGAATACATCTTTGCATGGTGTGGTTCCCATCTCAAAAAATGATTTGAATTCAAAGCACACCCCTTAGAAAAAATAAACACATACATCTTTGCATAGTGTGGTTTCCATTTAAAAATGATGGGAATTTAAACCATACCCCTTAGACACAATAAACAGGCTACAAGCACTGGTTATGGGACTAGAAATACATGTTACCCATGCCTAAAGGTCTCTTCTAACTAAGTCCCTTCCTCACTCCCTACTTCTCTTATCTTTTCTAATAAGGAAAGGTGGTTATTTTGTGGAAGAATCTTGTGTCTCAAGGGGTGGACTGGTGATAGAATGGTAATGCAAAGTCACTAAATGTGGTTGGTTTTGGTCTAGACTAATGATGGATCTTATCAAGTCATTTAACCATAAAATATACAAGGAACTTCATGTAACCTTAATCAAGAACTCCATTCCACTCTCTCTCTCATCCATCTATGCTTTCCATGTGTCACCTCACTACCAGTTTCATGTTCCTATTTAATGTCCTAGTTTGATATGTTGGAATTCTTAGGTAGTTTCATCTAGGTTTTTGTACTTAACCTTTTGTAACCATTAATCATCCATGAGGTCCACAAACTCCTTGGTTTGAAGTTATCCAAGGGAAATAAAAGGCATATGCCTGCTTTGGGGAGGACCCACTTGCATGTCTTTTGGTTGCATTAGTTAAGTTCTTTATCCTTAGAAACTCTTACAATCAAATCCTTTTGTTTACCTCATTAATGATATCCAATTGTATATAACTTTACAACATTTTTTAGTGAACTTTCCTTTTTATTATTGTAAATTCTTACACCCTTTTCAAATATTTCCTTGTGTAGCACTTTTTCAACTTTAATGGATGGCTTCTCTATTTTATCCTATTTGTCAGTCTTCTTGCTAACACTCCTAAAGGAATTAATCTACCACAATCACAACCTAGCCGAGTGTAACCATTGACAAGACAAGGTACTTACTAGCTATGTCTTACACATTACATACTAATTCACAATTTTGTTGTGGTTGCAGTGGGAAACATGGACCAGAAGTGGGAAACATGTAGCTATACCACATGATGAGGCCCGTTCATGATTTTTGGATCTTTTCTCTCACTCTTTAGCTATCAAGAGGCATTGGATGTCAGTTTTGTCTAGGATGTTCACTTCTCTTATCATGTGCATCTAGTTTTTTAAAGATTGTAAATCCATACACTTGGGCACTCATAGTCTATCTATTCCATTTGAGTCCATTTGTATGTTAGTCAATAATCCCATTCATGCCCAATATTTTGTAGGGAACTTGTTCCTCCTCCTCTTCACTCAAGGACAAGCTTTCATTCAGTTGTGGGGGTATGATGAATCACATTATCACATGCTCCGATATCAGATAGCCTCAACATCAAGTATTCAATGTCAAAGCCTTGGATTTGATGTCAAATATCCAATATCACGGGGTATATACTGACCTATAAATATCGTGCTTGGGCTCATGATTTCTAGATAGGTTTTCATAGTTTTTTTCATAGCAGCAAAGCTCTTATAGATTTTTTTCTCCAATTTTAGAATATTTTTGAGTGCCCACAGTAGGATTCTTACTATGTATGGATCTTTTTTTGAACACTAATGTACCTGAGCATAGTAGTGTGATGAGAATAAAAATGAATCCATTTGACATTCCTTGCAGCACTAAGAATATATTAATGTTTCTATTAATGCAATTTATTTTTAACACTTTATGCATTTAAATTAAGAAATTAATTTCTAGTTGTTAATGAACATAAGCACAACTACTTCAAGCATACATATAGTGCTTCGTAACCCAATAATGCTTAACCTTTTGTAGCCCAATAGCACTATGTGTGTTCAGGATGTCTCTGGAAAGTGGGACAGGTACTTGTGTTAGGCTAGCTAGGTAGTAAATGAATTAGATCTTAAATTACTCTACCTTTCATTCTTCTTATAGCTGATTGAACTTATAAAACATATAATGATAAAAATCATGTACCTCAATTGCACTTAAACCATATCCTTGAGCTTCACAAGTGTAATTGGAAAGACAACAAATGTTTTCAATGCCCATTTCACTTCCTAGAAGAACTAGTGCACCAAAGAACTATAGGTCCATGGAATTCAACCAGATCATGCATAAATGCCTTAGTGATTCATATGTTTGGGCATAGGGGTATCTTGCCACTCATTAATAGCCAAATCAATAGAAAAATTTGCTATGTCATGCTAAATATTCTTATAATAATTCTTTTCATGTTGCCATTAGTAAAACCCCATTTAAGGAAAATTATGATTTTTGTCCTAAGATGGTAAACAATTTAAAGAGATTTAAGGATCAAGCTCAACTTAATGCTGATTTTGTATAAGAGATAAGGGATCTTCATGCATAAGTAAAGAAAAACTTAGAAAAGGAGGCTGAAGAGAAAGTTCTTAAGAGGAATGAGAGCAAGCAAAAGCCTATCTTTGCTATTGGTGACTTGGTTTGGATTCACTTGAAGAAGAATAGATTAAGAGGTATCAACTTCTTCATGTTAAAAGCCAAGAATATTAGTACTTTTAGAATAAATGGAAAATTTAATGATGGTGCTTTTGAGATCAACTTACCAATGCTATTGGTATGTGTTTTGTGTTTAATGTTTCAAATCTTATCCATTACCATGGACTGGTTGATGATGAAATCATACAAGGTAGCATCAATGATTTGAAGGATTCTATTGATCATTCAAGGACTTTAATGGAGAGAAACATGATTGTACTTAAATGAAAAAAAACTTTAAACACTTAATGAGTGAAGAGGCATAAGTACTTGATCCACTAGAAGGATCAATCCACTAGTGATGCTATATGTATTCATGAGATCAAGCCTACTAACTAGGTTATCAGTTCTATCCCTACTACCTTGTTCAAATGAGTTTACTTTTTGAAGGGTGGGAGAGTTGGTGTAGGGACACCTCTTTTGCTTTCCTTTTCTCTATTTTATAGATGGTTTTTGTAGATTTCAGGGTTTAAGAAGACATCTTGGATATTAACGAGACATCTTAGTAAGACCTGAGTCTTCATAGAAGACATTCTAGATGTGGAGAAGAAATCCTACATGGAGTGGAGATGCCTCATTTTGATGGGAGAAATCTTAAGGAAGACATCCCAACTTTTGGAAGACATCTCATGTGAGACACTCCAACCCTATAGGAGACATCTCAACTTCTAGGGAGACATCCCCTACTATCCAAAGATGTTTCTCCTGAATGTTGTATTTCTATAAGAGATGTTTTGACAACCCTAATGATGACTCATATGGCTAGGAAAGCTTCTAAATTTACAATTTCACATTGGGAAATATCTAGGAGAAGATAGAAAAAGATAGAAATCATGTGAAATCTTCAAGTTGAGATTGGAAAAAGGTTTCTAGATTTCTTGTCCTGATTTTTTCATAAATATTATGAATGTTTATCATGTTTTTGACACAAAGAATTAGCAAGAGAATTTCATGAGAGCACATTAAGTGAGTGGATGATTAAAATGCACCTCCAAGGTAAATTATATATGCATTGGCATGTGTATTCTTGTATTCTTGCATGTGAATTAAGATCTTAGTCATGAGTTGTGGGAGAGATTCTTTTTTAATTATTCCTTCCATTGAGGACAATTATTATGTCGTAGAACCTCATGCTCTATAATATCATTTGAGTGTGTGACTGTTTTTGATGTTTTATGTTTAGGAAACAACTATTGTAATCTTCATTTTAATAATTAAAGATAGCTAGTTTTATCATTTTCTAACATATTGAATTATCTTTTCATAATATTTGGATTTAGTAGGAATTAAAGATTAAATTAATAGGAGTAAGCTTGATCCATTATCATAGATATCTGCTTAACCTCCATGGTTTGGACATCTTTTCCCTTGGATGCCTTGAAAAGTGAATATTTCCATTGCTTGTGTTCCCATTCTCCACATTTGAAACATTGAATCTTGGATGAGTTTTTGTCTTGATCCTTGCCTCCCTTACCATGGTCCTTATTTGCTTTGTCCTTCTCATTACTCTTCTCTATCTTCTTCTCATAGCTTTCATTCTTATCTTCAAATTTGGACTTGGATCCCTTCTTTGATTTGGATCCCTTGTCCTTTCCATTTGAATGTTATTCCCATATCCACTTAGTTTTTCTCTACCTTGAATACTATTGGCACATTTAGAATATTTAATGGAGTAGGCTTTATGAGATAGATAAGCTTCCTTGGCTAACATTTTTCTACTTAACATGAAATTGTGACAAATATAAAGATAGGGTTGATGCTTTATGAGATGGCTTCACAATGGATCAAAATGCAAGAGTGATGGTTCTTGCTACAATAAATAGGCCTTAGGAACTTGTTGAAGATATCTTACATTAGTTTCCTCAAGCATTTGAAGTTGGCTTATTAAGCACCTTGGACAAGGCTATGACCATATAGCTAGTTTATATTGAAAGCGAGAAAATGTGGAGGAGAATATTGGCTATGACCATATAGCTAGTTTCTATGAGGAATATATTGATCTTTATTTGATAGATGTATGTACATAGTTTATATCCCAATTAGAGAATTATTGAACCAAAAAAAAGATTGGATGAGTAAGTTCTAAGGTTCCAAGATCACTTAAATAGATTGATATTGAAAATGTTTTATTTAGGACAAAATCATCATGTGTTGCTACATACTTAAGTAGAAAGTAGGTTAATAGGTTGCAAGGGTCAAATTATTCAAACAAGGATGTAGAGGCACACCACTAAAAAATCTAAGAATCTTTGAACATCATCATTGGTAATGCAGTCAAAAACTTCAAGATCCATCTCTAATTTCAATATTTTCATGACCTACTCTAATTTAATGGGAGAAACTTCAAAGACCTTGATATCTTATGGCTAAACTACAAAATACATCTTAAAACCTAGAGCCATACTTGTTACAAGGGTAATTCTAGCTCATCTGATAGAATTCCTTTTGCTTATTCATGGCTCACAGAGTTTTGCTATATAGTCCTTGTAAGCACAATAGCAATTGCAAATTTTTCTTCTCCCAATTATCTAGATATGGAAGGGGTAATGATGCCCATCATTAAAAACTAGTATCCATTAATGAAAAACTTCATGAAAAATGAGACCATGCATATGATGGTTTTGATCCTCTAAAGTCCATTCTACAAAAAGAAAATTCCTATGAAGAAAATAGGAAAAATTTATTTATCAATCTGTGATCAAGATTTCATATGAGGAAGGTATCTCAACCTGGCAGATGTTTTCTCATATTTAGTTTTAGCATATAGTTATTAAGGAAAATTCACATATGGAAGGACCTACAGTGAACATTGGGTTTATTCATAAAATTTACTTACCATATCATAAATTAGGTTTGGGAGATAATACATTGTGATAGATGGAAGATAATACTCACATTCAAAGGAACTATCACCATGACTCATGTATTCATCTCTTGAAATTTTTATTTGATGAATATTAACTTAAATATGGAGACCAAGCAGGAGAATGCAATCACTTATGGGAAAACTGAAGGTTTGTAATGGTTCTAAAAATGTGACCATGATGGAAAAACCAACAATTTGTAAAGGTTTCATAAAAGTGACCATTATGGAAAAGTTCAGTGAGTTGTAACTGTTACCACAAGAGTGATCCCATATTTAACATTTAAATCGAAAGTTTGGTAATTGACATTTTTCTAGCCTATAAAATGTTCTTGATGGGAGAACAAAGGCACTAGAATAAATCATGATAGTGTTATAGTTTTGGTCCCTATCAGAAATGCTCAGAGTTTGCATACACCATCATTGTTGAATGTTGGTATGATAGAAGAATCAAAACACTCACCGCAACATGTTTAGGCAAATGCATCAATTTCTAGAGGTCAATTTTTATTTATTTCTACATCTTTGATTCCTTGCGCAATTTGGTTATTATGTCATCTATCCAGCATTTTCTACATAATTTTTTTCCAACATTTGATATCAAAGCATGGTTTGGTCTCTATTTTGATGCTTAATTGTGTTTTTTTGCTAGTCTTATAATGATGTCAATCTAGGGTGGAGTTTTCATATGTTAATGGTGTCAAACTAGGGCAAGTTTAAGTCAATTTAGTTATTCACTAGAAAATGTTTATTATGGAATTAAGTATGGCACTTGATTTTGAATTTTCCATATATGAAAAAATTAATAAATATTTTAAAATAGATATTTGGCTTATGGAGTGGTGCTTGGCTTGGAGTTTATAGTATTCTGGATAGTTGGGTATTTTTATCTCCTCTACTTTTTTTCACTTTGAAAGCACTATGACAAATGTTTATGGGATGGAGGATCCAAACAAGAGGGAGTAGGTGGTGAGGCACTTTGGCCTCTATCCTTTGAAGATAGGCTAAGAAAGGTCCCTGGGCCACATGGTAGAAAGTGCCCCACCTGCAAGGATGGACCCCATGCTTTAGAACAACAACCAATAAGGCTAAGATATGTATGGAGTAGCCTCTATGTTCCCTACATGGGCTCTCTATTCCCAATATAGCTTCTACATTATTATTTGTATTTTCTAATAGGATACCTTGATCACATAACCTTTATATTGATAGCCACATCTATGTTCTAGTATTAGAATAAAGTTGTTTATTATTAATATTTCTAAAATAACTCATGTTTATTGCCATATTAATGTTATAATTTGGTAATTTGTTTTAGAAACAATTAATTTTATGCATATTTTTTGTATATATCTATAAAGTGACACATGATATATGCATAGTTTTTCTGCATAAAAATTATTACTAGTGATCTATATGATTTTGTATAATTAGAGACTAGCCACAACATATTTAATTGTGCAAAATTATATATTAGAAGCTTTTGATCACATAAGGTAAATAAACATTAAATCGTGATTAATTACATCTAATATAATAGATTTTATCCCACTGGAATTTTTGTTATATTTAATATGATTAATCAAGATGATGTATTAAATTTTTTTTCTTAATTTTCCCACATAGATTAAGAAAAGGGATATAATTTAATAGTTTCATCATAAGCATATATGAATATGTTTGAACTAGAATTTAGCCCACAGGCAATTTTATGTCATTTGATTCATATTTTTGCATGATTTACATTGGTAAACATGTCATATAGTATTTTAATATCAAATTTAGTGACATAAGGATGTTTTAATTTATACAATTATAAAACATGTGAACTACTCTTAATTTAAATGTGACATTCTTAAATTAAAGGGTGATAATTATAAGGTGTGGAGAGAGAGGATTTTCCTTCATTTAAGCTGGATGGACATTGACTATGTTATCTATAAGGATGAACCACCTGTCGTTATGGGAACTAGTCAACTAGATGATGTTGGTTCTTATGAAAAACAAGAGCAATCCAATCACCTTTGTGTCATGTTCATAAAGACCAAGATCTTGGTTGGTATTCATGGTTCATTAGAACAATATGAAAATGTGCAAGATTTGATGAAGGTAATTGATGAACAATTTGAGTCATTAGATAAGGCTTTGGTAGCACCTTAAATTTTCATCCGTGAAGCTCATCAGAATTTGTGGTGTACATGAACACATCATGCAAATGAAGGATATAGCAGTTTAGCTGAAAAAACTTGAGGTTAATATGTCAGAGTCTTTCCTTGTGCACTACATCTTCAACACACTCTCATAATAATATGAACCCTTTAATATTTCTTATAATATAGATAGATAAAAATGATCAATCAATGATCTAATGATCATTTGTGTACAAGAAGAGGGTAGACTCACTATGGAAGTGGGAGAGAGTGTGCATATCGCTACATAAGGAATGAATAAGGGGCAAGTCAAGAATAAGTGGAAAGGAAAACTACCTACACAAGCTAATATTAAGAAGGAATCTAGATTCCTTTTCTACTAGAAGAAAGGACATATAAAGAAGGATTGTCCTAAATATCAAACATGGCTTAAAAAGAAAGGTACTCAATTTTCACTTATTTTCTTTGAATCTAATATTTTTGATGTTGGCCATAACAAATGGTGGATTAACTTAAGTTCTACAATCCATGTTACTAATTTCTTGTAGGGGGTGCAAAACCTAAGTAGGCTAGTGGGAAGTGAGTTGTGCATCTATTCAGGCAAAAAGATGTGCTCACATGTGGAGGTAGTTAAAACATGCAAATTAGTTTTAAGTAGAGGTTTTTTTTTGAGTTGAAAAAGACATTTTATATTTCAATTTTTTTGAGGAATTTAACTTTTATATCAAGGCTTGTATCATTGGGGTTTTCCTTTAATTTTTCAAACACTATATTTAGTTCATATTATAGATCTAAACTTATTGAAAATGGTACATTAACAAATGGTCTTTTCAAAATTAGTTTACAAAATAAAACTTCTTATACTTCTTTGCATGTTAATGATAGTGTTGGTGTTAACATATGTGTTATGAATGAAGAATCCTCTATGTGATGAAATTGTTAATTAGAACATATCTCTATTGAGAGAATAAAGAGATTAGTAAATGATGGAGTACTTAGTACCCTAGATTTTACTAAATTTGACACTTGTGTGGATTGCATAAAGGGAAATTAGATCAATATGTCAAAGAAAGGTGCCAAGAGGAGTTCAAACATATTAGAGATCATAGATATAGATATTTGTAGTCTAGATATAGACTAGTATGGTCAAAGGTATTTCATTACTTTTATTGATGACTACTCATGATATATGTATGTCTACCTACATCATAACAAGAACAAAGCTTTAGATGCCTTTAAGGTTTTAAAGGCTAAAGTAGAGAAATAGTGTGGTAAGCAAATAAAGATAATGAGGTCTAATAGAGATGGTGAATACTATGGTAGATATATTGATGATGGACAAGCACTTGGTCTATTAGCTAAGTTTCTTCAAGAGCATGGGATTATTTCCGAATATACTATGTGTAGTTCTCTAGACTAGAATGGTGTGGTAGAAAGAAGAAACCAAACATTATTGGGCATGGTGCAGAGTATGATTAGCAGCTGTAAGCTTCCTAAGTCCTTATGGAGTAAATCTCTCAAGATGGCTATGTATATTTTAATCCAAGTTCCAACCAAGGTTGTCTTAAAGACATCATTTGAATTATGGAAAATTTGGAAATTGAGTTTGTGACATATATGTGTTTTGGGATGCTTGTCTAAAGTAAAAGTCTATAATCCATAAGAAAAGAAGCTAGACCCAAGGACCATAAGTGGGTATTTCATTGGATATGCCAAACAATCTAAGGGATATAAATTTTATTGTCCATCACATACTACTAGGTTTGTGGAATCAAGGAATGCTAAATTTCTTGAGAATGACTTGATTAGAAAGAGTAATCAATCTTGGAACACTATCCTAGAGAAATATCATGTTAATGCCCAACCCTCAACTTCAAGTGGAAGACTGATTATTATATAGAACACACCTAAAGCACAAATGCATGATGAACAACAACCAATCATTGAAGTTTCACAAACTACTAATCAAGAAGTAGTAGATCCAGGTGAACAAAAAATACCAAAACTTATTAAATAGCCTATTGAACATCATGCTCCTCAGGAGAAAGATGTACCAACATTAAGAAAAATCTACTAGAGTAAGATGATCAATGATTCCTAGTGACTATATAGTGTATCTACAAGAGTCTAACTATAACATAAGAGCTGAAAATGATCTCAAAATGTTTTCACAAGCTAGGAGTTGTAAGGAATCTAACTTGTGGTATGATAACATGAAAGATGAGATGAACTCTATGTCATCTCATGAAGTTTGGAATCTTATCAGGTTTTGTGATGGTGTAAAAACCATTGGATGCAAATGGGTCTTCAAGACAAATAAAGACTCATTAGGCAACATTGAAAGATATAATGCAAGACTTGTTGCTAAAGGATTCACTTAGAAAGAGGGAATAGATTACACTGAGAACTTTTCTCCTGTATCTAAGAAGGAATCTCTTCATGTGATTATGGCATTGGTTGCCCATTTTGATTTCAAATTACATTATATGGATGTGAAAATGGCATTCCTCAATGGTGATCTAATGTAAGAGGTTCAGATGAAACAACCTAAAGGATTTTCCTCTAGTGGTGGTGAGTAATTGATATGCAAGCTCAAGAAATCCATATATGGATTGAAATAGGCCTTGTATCGATGGTATTTAAAATTCATGATGTCATAACTTCATTTGGTTTTGAAGAGAACATAATGCATCAATGTATAGACTAGAAGGTCAATGGGAGAAAAATCTGATTCTTTGTCCTATATGTGGATGATATCCTTCTTGTGACTAATGATAATGGGTTCTATATGAGGTAAAGAAATTTCTCTCTAAGAACTTTAACATGAAGGATATGGGTGAGGCATCTTATGTCAGTAGCATGAAGATCCATAGGGACAAAATCTAGATGTATTTTGGGATTGTCACATGAGACCTATATCAATAAAGTTTTAGAGAGGTTTTGGATGGAAGATTATTCACCTAGTATAGCACTTATTGTGAAGGGTGACTAGTTCAATTTGAACTAGTGCCCAATGAATGATTTAGAGAAAAGAAAAATGAGCAACATTCCATATGCTTCAGCTATTGGAAGCCTAATCTATGCTTAGGTTTCCACAAGACCTAACATTGCATTTGCTATGGGAATATTAGGCAGATATTGAAGTAATCTAGGCATTGATCAATGGAGGACTGTAAAGAAGCTAATGAGGTACCTTCAAGGTACAAAATATTAAATGCTTATGTATAGATGAAGTAATAATCTAGATGTGATTGGCTACTCTAATTCAAACTTTTCTGGCTATGTTAATTTAAGCAAATCAACATCTAGTTATGTTTTTATGTTGGCTAGAGGCATTGTGTCCTAGAGAAGTGGAAAGTAAACCTTGGCCACTACTTCCACAATGGAGGCAGAGTTCATTTCTTGTTTTGAGGCTACTTCACATGGTGTATGGTTGACGAGTTTCATGTTAGACCTTAGAATTATAGATTCTATATCTAGGTCATTAAGAATGTTTTATGACAATTCAGCTTTTGTCTTTATGGTTGAGAATAAGAACAATGGCAATCCAAGTAAATACATCAATAGAAAGTACTTATCCATAAGGGAACATGTTAAGGAAAAAAAATTCATCATTGAGCATATAAGCATTGAATTGATGATAGCTAATCCTTTGACAAAAGGATTACCATCAAAGTTATTTAATGATCATGTAGTTCAGATGGGACTTGGTTCCATTCTGTAATTTGTACGTTCAATTTTACAATTTTAATGAAACTCTCATTTTTAGTTTGTGCATATAGTTATTAGAGAAGATTCACATATGGTAGGACCTAAAATGAACATTGGGTTTATTCATAAAGCTGAGTTTCCATATAAGTAATTAAATATAAGAGATAATACATTGTAATACATTGAAGATAATACTCACATTCAGAGGAACTATCACCATGATTTATGTATTCATCTCTTGAAATTTGGATTTGATGGATATTAATTTAAATACAGAGATAAAGTGGGAAAATGTAACTATTTACAAGAAAATCGATGGTTTGTAATGGTTTCATAAATGTGACCGTTACGGGAAATCTAATGGTTTGTAATGGTTCCATAAAAGCGAACATTATAGGAAAATCAATGGTTTGTAACATTTACCACAAGAGTGGTCTCATATTTACCATTTAAACTAAAAGTTTGGTAATTGACATTTTTCTAGCCTATAAAATTTTCTTAATGAAAGAAAAAAGGGACTAGAAGAAATCACGATAGTATTACAATTTTGGTCCCTATCATAAATGCTCAGAGTCTACATACACCATCATTGTTTAACATTGATGTGATAGAAGAATCAAAACACTCACAAAAACAAGTCCAAACAAAGGCATCAATGGCTAGAAGTTAGTTTTGATTTATTTCTGCATCTTTGATTCCTTGTGCAATTTTGTTATTGTGTCATCTAACCTATGTTTTCTACACAATTTTTTTTCATCACAATTCTGATATATACTCATAGTTTTTGGTCTTAAAGGATAATATATTCTTATTAAGAAATTAAAATTAAAAATTTATTATTATTTAAAAGGAATTAAAAATTATGGGATACTTGTTCAAAGTCCCATGTAGATTGAACATTTTTCAATTATAATTTTTAATATCTATGGTAGTTATGACTAACTACCATATTGATTATAACTTCTCTTAGTGGTTGAAATCAAATTTTAATTTCCCATGATGTTGTAACCACCAAATTGAACACTTGGCAACCATACCTATTTTCTCTATGGTAGTTATAATTAACTGCCATGGTTGTTATAACCACCAAACACTTGTCAATCATAGCTTCCTAGTTACCATGGTGGTTGTAACTACCATACACTTGTCAAGTATAGCATTTTTCTCTATGGTAGTTACAACTAACTACCATAATGTTTATAACTACCCTTAATTTCTCATGATTATTGTAACCACCCAAAAGTCACTATAAAAAGGGCTTTAGGCTTGGATTTTAAGGTGAATTGATGGGGAAACAATCAAGAAGAAGATATTGAAGCTTGTAAGATGGCTTGGTAATTTATCAATTCAACTACTTTGTTCTAATCCTATTAATTCACTTCTATCCATTTTTTTTGCTTGCTTATTTAATAGTTTCGATAGTATCATGTTTGGCATTTAATTTTTGGATTTGTCCTAGGTTGCTTTTATAGCTAATGTCTAGTGTTCCAAGATTTTTCATAGAAGAGCTAATGTTGTTGAAAATCCTCAAGAATAATTTAATAGTAATGTCTTAATGAAATTTCCTATTTTGAGCATAGAGAATCCAGGAAACTCTTTGGTATTTTGATGGAACTAAAATAGCTTCTTTATTTTTAAAGTGTATTGCCTTGGTATTTCAATCTTAAAATTGTCAAAATTTTTGAAGGATCTATTAAATGCAATCTTTGAAAACTATTAACCAGCCAAAATAGAAACTTGTACTTTGTCATTTACACAACATTTTTGGTAGTATAATAAGATTGTCTTTTGTGAAATTTCTTCTTCAGCTCAAAAGGTTTGGACAATTCATAGTTATTGAATTAGTAATATCTTTAATGTGAAGTGGTGCCTCATGTTAATTTATCCTATTTAAATATTTCAGATTTCATGCAATTCTAATTTCTTTTCTTTATCTTTCTAAGTCCATTGAATCTTGCTCTATTTCTAGTTTTCTTATGGAACTTTCTATCTAGGGGAAATTAGGAGTAGATTGGAAGAATTTTGCTTAAATGTTTTTGCAAGATTTTATTTGTTACAAGTAACATACTATAGGGACCATATAGGCTAAGTGATTAGAGAAAATAGGAATCTTCAACAACTCATAGTATTTGACAAAGATATCTGAATTTCTTTTATGATATCCAATTATAATTTTATACATAATCCAATCATTTCAACATTTGCAACAAAAAACACATACTCATGACTAGTTCATTTTATAACTATTAAGTTTATTTAAAGGTATCTAGGCCTTAATATTACCAAATACTATCAAGCACCTAAACCTTATTTGAAGAACACCTTTGATCCCATGACCCTAGTCATGAGAGATTGAAGGCATCCAATGTTGGTAGTCCAGTCCCAAAAAATTGCCAATAAGCACCAAATCATAATCCTTGCGAAAAGTTTGAGGATCATAGAATGAAAATTCATACTAATATGTCATTTTAAGACCTGATAGAAAGATTGAATCCTCCTCATACTCCTCCAAGTTTATTTTATCTCGAAGAAATAAATCACAAAATTTGATATAAAAATCCTTGACATCTTTGTCATCTTGCCTTAGGAATTGCAACTTCATAATGGTTTCTGGTCTTTGAGAAGACTGTTCAAATTTCCCCCTTAACCTATATTTCATTAGGTTTTAATTCTTAAAAGTTTATCCATATTTTAATTCATGATCTTAGGATTCCATTTCCCATAAAGTAGAAGCTATATCTTCTAATCTAGATTCAACAATAGGTACCCATAATTGATTTGGTAGCTCTTGGAACTTAAAAATCTTGTCAAGTACCTTTATCCAACTTGAGAAAGTATTGATTCCATCTACACATATTGAAAGTCTTCAATTCTACATATGAAATTTTGGCAACATTTCTGAATGCTCTAGCCAACCTTGCTTCATCTTCCTCATCAATATTTTCAAGAGAAGAAGTAATAACCACTGATGGGGCTCTTGAAACTCTAATCTAAGGAAATGGATTTCCTTCCATTAGAATCCTTGGCTAATGGGTTCCTATACTCCCATATATGAATTTTCATTTCTCATCATTCCCTTCATCTAACTAGGAAACTTCTTCACTTTCTAAACATGAATCCTTGTCATCTTCACAAGTTAGAATATGGCTAGGATTGGCATTTCTACCAATATTCTCATTGATCTCATCCAGATGAGTAATCATTAGTTAAAATAATACTTCATTCTCTCCATGTATCTACTTAGGGCTTGTACTTATTTCTTCTTAGACACCATTTAAATTGACAAAGTTCTCAACCAAGTTCAAGAAACAATCAACCTAACACTCTTGTACCAATAATGCTAAAGTAAGTTCACTCTTATTAATTTAACCTTCAATTCCTACTAAATATATATATTATAAAAAGATAACTCAATATGCTACAAAATGAGAAAAATAGCTCTCCTCCATTATTGAAATGAAGATTACAATAGTGGTTTCTCAACCATAAAACATTCAAAACACTCACGCATTTAAATGATATTGGAGAGCATGAGGCTCTATAACCATAAAACAGTTTTTCTTAATGCAAAGCATAATCGAAAGAGAATATCTTTCACAACTCGAAACTAAGGTATCAATTCACAAGCAAGACTATAAGAAAATAAAATCCAATACATATAAAATTAATCTTGGAATTGCAACCAAATCAGGCACTCAATTAATATGCTCTCATGACATTCTCTTGCCAAATATCCATGTTAAAAACATAAAACAATCATAATATTTATTGAAAAACAAAGATAAGAATCCTAGAAACCTTTCTCCAAGTTCAACTTGAAGATTATACATGATTTCTATCTTTTTCTATCTTCTCCTAGCTATTTTCCAATGTGAAACTACAATTTTAGAAGTTTCCCTAGCCATACAGATCATCTTGAAGCTTTTTAAGATGTCTTCTACAAAAATATAATATTCAAGAGAGCCATCTCTAGCTAATGGAATATATCTTCTTAGAAGCTAAGACATATCCTCTAGGTTTGGGATGTCTCACATGAGATGTCCTCCTTGATACATCTCCACTCCAGCTGCAACATCTCCATATTTGGGACATATATGAATACCTATCTCATGTCCAAGACATCTTTCTAATCTTCAAGACATATTCCTAGATCTTGAAACCTATAAAAACCATTTGTATGATAGAGAAAAAAAATATTGAAGGACGTGTTCCTACATCAAACTAAGATCTGAGTCTTCATAAGAGACATCTTCAAAGAAGTGGAGGCATATCTCTTGAAATTGATATGCCTCAAGTGACATGTTTTCCCTGAATCAAAGATGTCTCTGGTGAGATGTATTAACTATTATGGAGATGTCTCTCATGTGTAGGAGACATCCCCCAAGTTTTGAAGACATCTCTCTTACAAGAAATTTTTGATAGAAAGAAGTCCTAGGAAAGGCCACAGATAACCTATATGGTCAAGGAAACTTCTAAATGCATAGTTCCAATGTGGGAAATAGCCAAAAGAAGATATATAAATACAAAAAAAAATGTTTTATCTTGGCTTTCCAATCAATATTATGGTTTTTTTCATCTTTTTATGAGGGAAACTTGGCAAGAGATATCATGAGAACACATTGTATGAGTGCATGATTAGGTTATAGTTCCAAGGTCATGTATGTGTGTGTTTGATCTATGCTTCTTGTGTTCTTACTTATATGTTAAGATCTCAATCCTAAGTTCTTGGAGAGATCCTCATTTCATTGTGCCTTACATTGAGGACAATCATTGTATGATCATAAAGCCTTATGCTTTGCAGCATTCTTAAGTTTTTGTAAGTGATTTAAATGTTGTGGATTATGGGTCTTTGTTGTAATCTTCTTTTCATTAACTGAAGATATTTAGTTTTCTTTTTTTCTAGCATATTAAATTACCTTTCATAATATTTGGAAATATAAGGTTAAATTAATAGATTTAAACCTACTCTAGTGTTATTAGTATTAAAGATTAGCCTAGGTTTTTGGTTGATTGTTACTTTAAATTGATTGAGTATTTTTTTTAAATTTAGATGGTGCCTAGAAGAAATAGTTAAAAGTCTTAAATAAAGACATGGAAATCATAAAATATATCTTTTAATTAATGGTTTCTTGATTGGATAAGATCAATGTCAAGGTAGAAAGAAATGCAGGTCTAAGACATATTTAGACATGTTAAGATGATGAGCATTCATGTTCAAATGGTAACAAAAACATTTTATAGCTAGCTGGAGGTAATGATAAGGAAGGATGATCTAGATATGGGAGTGTAAAAACCCATTATCCAAGGATTCCAATGGGATGTAATCTGGTTCCTTATGTTAAAATTTCAAGAGCTCCATCATTGGCCACTACTTCCCATTGTAAGCTTGATGAGGAAGATGAAGCAAGGCTTTCTAGAACATTCATAAGTGCTTTCAAAAATCCACATGTATAACTAAAGACTTTTAATAATGTAGATGGTACCAAAAATTTTTCATGTTGGTTGAAGACACTTAATAAGACCTTTGAATTGTAAGAGATACCAAATCAATTATAGGTACCTATTACTACATCCATATTAGAAGGTGTGACTTCTACTTGGTAGAAAAAGTAGTCCCAAGCTTTTGAAATACCAAATGACCAAACTATCAAAGATTAAAACCTAATGAAATATAGTTTAAGGAGGAAATCTCATGAGGTTGAAATTTATAGGGCAATATGATAAAGATGTTAAGGATATTTACATCAAATTTTGTGAACTATTTCATCAACCTAAGGTGAACCAAGAGGAGTATGAACAAGCTACAATCTTTCTAGGAGGTCTCAAAATGATGTATCAGCAAGATTTATAATTCTATAAGATTCAAAATCTTGATGAGGCTTATAATTTTTCACTCAAGTTAAAAAAGAAACTTAATGGATTTGTTAATATGGACAAACAAGCTTCTAAGGGAAGAAATGAAAATGCAAATCTAAGGGATCTATGTCCAAACCTAAATACAAAGATGAAAGCCATGAAAAAAAGACAAAAAAAGGATGAAAATAAGTGAAAATACAAGAAGAACCAAGGCAAGGGAGGCAAGGGTTAAGGAAGCAACTCATCCAATATTTAGTGCTTCAAGTATAAAGAATGAGAAAACAAGCAATGGAAATGTCCACCTCTTAAGTTAGCCAAGGGAAAATATGTACAAACCATGGAGGTGGAGGAGAAATCAATTTAAGATCTTAAAAGAACTAATTCTAATACTCCCCAGAGTAAGAAATTTTCTAAATTAAATTCTTATGGATTCATAAGGAATGTGAATATAAGAAACCATTGCTACTAGAAAATTTTTATTTCAAATTAGGTCTAGATGTTTACTTAGAAGTGAATGGATTCATATTTTGACTAATGGAAGAGCACATAAAAATGTTATTTCATTTAGGGTAGTTGCTAGATTAGTTTTGGTAACTAATCCTTATCCTAGACTCTACAAGATACATTGATTATCTAGGGATTACTCTCAAGAGGTGGTAGAGCAATATGCTTTAAAATTTAAAATTGAAAGTTTTCATGATGTTTTGCAATGTGATGTGCTTAAAATTGATTATGATAATATAAGTCTTAGTAGATCTTGGAATTTTTACAATGGTTCTTAATTTGATTAAGAAGAAAATGTATGAAGTCTAGCTAGATTTGATAGAATCCATGAGTTAATTCCTATAATAGTTGAAAAAGTAACAGTTGAATAACGTAGCAAAGCTTACTTAATGTTTTCTTAATCCTTAAAGGAGATAGGAAATACATTAATGAACATGATAAAACTAATTTTGGTTTTGTTTTTGTATCAACATTTTCTTTTAATCATGATGATGTGTAGGTAGAACTTTCAATAGATATGCTAGGCTTGAAGAAGTAATTTCCCAAAGTATTCAAGGGGGAATTGGATGTGTACCTAATTGATTTTATTCTTGGTTTTACCATTCAAAAAGAGAGAACATAATAGATGGTATCAAATTAGTAGGTAGAGTTACAAAGGCATGTAAAAAAGTTAGTTGCAAATGACTTATTGAGGAAATCCATTTCAGCTTGTGAAATTCTAGTAGTGCTTGTGCAAAAGAAGGACAATAATGAATGGAGGATGTGCATTGATTCTAGGGTAGTGAACAAGATAACAATGAGGTACAAGTTTTCTATTCCAAGGATGGATGATATCCTTGATTTGAAAACTTGATTATCATCACACTCCTCATCACATTGATTTAGAAGTTTTTTAAAAAATTATTTGAAAAGTGATTATCATCACATTCAGATCAAGCCTATTGATGAATGGAATACATCATTGAAAACATCAAATGAATTGTTTGAGAGGTTGGTGATGCCATTTGGGCTAATAAATGGGCCTATTACATTCATGAAACTAATGCATGATGTGCTAAAGGACTTGATTGGTAAGTGTTATATTTTCTTTTTGATGATATTTTGCTATAATGAGGAGAAGAACTTGGATCACTTGAAGAGAGTGTGTTTAAAATTGAAGAGGGCACATTTTGTGATCAATGTAAAGAACATTTATTCAAGAGGGAAATAACATATTTGGGAAATGTGGTTTCTAAAAAATAAATTCAAATGAATGCTACCAAGGTAAGGAGTATAAGATATTGAAAAATCCTAAAAATGTTGGGGAACTAATATCATTCCATGGTTTAGCAAGTTTTTATTGAAGGTTCATAAAAAATTTCAGTGGTATTTCTTAACCTATGTTTACTCTACTAACAAATAAAGAATTCAGGTGAAATTTTGAAACCCAAAGAAGCTTTGGCTTGATAAAAGTTTAAATAACCAATGAACCAGTGCTTGTAATTCCATATTTTGAGAAGGTTTTTTAGGTGGAAGTAGATGCAAGTGAACTTTTCATTGGTGGGGTACTTTCCAAGAAGGTAGACCTATCACGTTCTTGTCAAAAAATTGGAATGAGTCAACGTAGAAATATGGCATATATGCAAAGGAGTTGTATGTTATTCTTCAAGAAATCAAGCATTAGATATATTATTTGTTGCCCAAGAAGTTCACTTTGATGATGAATCACAAAGCACTAAAATTTCTTAATTCTCAAAAGAAGTTAAGTGCAAAGCACATGAAGTGGGTTGCATAGATACAAGAATTCAATTTTTTATTGAAACAGAAAAGTATAAAAGTCAATGTGGTCAATGATGCATTATCTAGGATGCATGCGATTAATTTTAGCATAATTTATGTGGAATATATGGGTGATTTTGCTAATTTTTTTGAGTAGGTTATGATTTTGGCTAGGTTTGAAAAGGCATCATAGAACCATTATTGAGTACAATAGACCGATGGAAGAACTATCATATTCTAGATGAACTATTATTTAAAAATGAGAAGGTATGGATTTCTGATTCTAATTTTAGAAAAAAGATCTTATTTGAAAAGAATTATTGTAGCATGGTAGGTTAAATGGGCAAGGATTAAACATTGGAACTTGTGTGTAGACACTAGTTTTGGTCAGGTATGGTAACTAAAGTTTTAAAATTTATGATGGAGTAACTGACTTATCAAACATTTAAAGGAGATAAATGAGTGGATTAAAATTAAATGGCTTTTCCTATTCCCAAGGATCCATGGGAAAGTGTGTCAATGGATTCTGTAAGTGGTATTTCAAAAATCAAAAGTGGGAACAATGCAGTTTTTATCATTGTGACTAGATTTTCCAAGATGACACAATTCATTCTATACAAAAAGATGAGTGATTCTTATCATATGGAAAAAAAAAATTTCTAGCATGTTGTGAAGTTGCATGAAATTTCTTTAAAGATTATTAGTAATAGAGACTCCAAATTCACTAATCATTTTTCAAGGTTCCTTTGAAAAACTTTAGGGACAAAGTTGAATTTTTCTTGTGCATATAATCCATAATCTAATGGCCAAATGGAGGTGGTAAATAAATCCTTACTACATATATTAAGGTGTTTATGTGATTGATAGTCTAATCATTGGGAAGTTTTTCTATGTACTACTAATTTTCCTATAATAATGCTTTTGATGTAGTCATTGATAAAATTCCATTTGAGGTAAGTTCTGATTTTTCTCCTAAAAGTGTTAACAATTTGAAGAGCTTTGAAGGTGAAGCTCAACCTAGTGTTGATTTTGTGCAAGAGATGAGGGATGTTCATGAACAAGTGAAGGAAAGCTTGGAGAAGAAGAATAAAGAGAGATTCCTCAAGAGGAATGAGGATAAGTGAAAGCCTATCTTTCCTACTGGTAATATAGTTTGGTTGCACTTGAAGAAGAATATATTGAGAGCTATCAACTTCCCCAAGTTAAAAGTCAAGAAGATGGATCCTTTCAAAATCAAGATCAAAATTACTGATCATGCTTTTGAGATTAACTTGATCTATGATTTTGGTATGTCTTTTGTGTTTAATGTTGTAGATCTTATGCACTACCATGGACTTGTTGATGAGGAAACCATACAAGGTAGCATTGATAATTTGAAGGGAACTATGAATCCATCCAAGCCTTCAATGGAGAGAAAGGTAATCATACTCAAGCATATTGAAGCTTCAAGTACTTGGGAAGTTAAAAGGAATGAATACTTGATTCATTAGAAGATTTAATATATCTATGATATTGTATGTATACATGAGACCAAAATATTTAAGTTGGGAATCACTTCTATCCCTACTCCCTTGTTCACATTATTTGGCTTTTTGAATGATAAGAGAGCTAGTGTAGGGACATGTCTTCCAATTCCCTTTTCTCTTTTCTATAGATGATTTTTATAGGTTTTGAGCTTTTTGAAGATGTATTGAAGGTCAAGTAGACATTTGGACCAAGAGCTAATTCTTTACAAGAGATGTCTGGGAGATGATATAGACATCTGCCAAGAACTAGAGATGCCTCTTCCAAAACTAAGATGTCTCTCCTAAATTAGAGATGTCTTTGCTGAGACATCTCTACTATTGTGAAGATGTCTATGGAGAGATGTCTCTACTATTACAAAGACTTCTATCATGTGTAGTATACATCTCCCAAGTTCTAAAGATGTCTCTTTTGCAAGTGGTTCTTAATATATAGATATCCCAAGGAAGACCAAAGATGATCCATATGGTTAGGGAAGCTTCTAAATTTTAAGTTTCCCATTAGAAAATAGGCAAAAAAAATATATAAAAAGTTAGAAACAATGTGAATATTCAAGTTAAGCTTGGGAAAATATTTCTAAGTTTCTTATCTTGGTTTTTCCATAAATATTATGATTGTTTTATATTTTTGTAAGGGAGAGTTAGCAAGATATGTAATGAGAGAACATTGCATGCATGCATGATTGGGTTGTAGCTCCAAGATTAATTATGTATGTGTTTATCCTATATTTCTTGTGTTCTTACTTATATGTTAAGATCTAAATTCTGAGCTATGGGAGAGATTCTTATTTAGTTGTGCCTTATATTGAGAGCAATATCTGTGTGGTTGTAGAGCCTCATGCTTTGTAGCATCATGAAGTGTTTGTGAGTGATTTGGATGTTGTAAGTTGTGGAATACTATTGTAATCTTCTCTTTCATTAATTAAACATAGCTAGTTTTCTAATTTTCTAGCATATTGAATTATCTTTCATAATATATAGACTTAGTGAAAATTGAATGTTAAATTAATAGAAGTGAACCTACTCTAATTATCATCCTTGAAAGAGCATAGAAGAAGATAATGATGAATGATTGACTTGATAGGATGGTGATCTGAACCAAATTCTTGCAAATCTTTGTGAGGATAGGATTAGATGGGATAAAGAAAAATTAAAATTTAGAAAGATGAATAGTCAATTGAGGTAACAAATTTGTAGTAAGATGTTATTGCTTCAAAACTAGTTCACCATATTAATATATGACCATAAAATTTATAGAAAAAGATTAAGGCCATATTTGAGGTTAATAAAAAGACATTTTTCAATTATAAAAAGTAAAAAATAATATAAAAGTATGATAAATTATGACCCAAAAAAGTACATTCAATCATCAATTCATTTAAATAAAATAAAAATCATTTTATCTTCTAGCTTAAGATAATGATAAATGAAAATATTCTTTTTTCTTCCTTTGCTTCTTAACTTGTTGAAGGTTGTTTGCATGACAAACCATCTCTTACATGGATGTAATCTTAACACAAGAAGATAGTTGTAAGGATACTACAATTCAGAGCCATTCACAATCTTGATTAAGATCATTTTTTAAGAAAATGTGTAATTTTCAAGGTATTACAATGTTTGGAAAGGCAAACCAACATTTGGAAAAGCTATAAAAGTGGCAAAAGACATAAGAGAAAAGGGCCAAGACTCAATTCAAACTAACCTGTGCTTGAGAAATTGTAAGAGACATCTTCTTAATAAATTGAGAGTATGTCTGATCATCCTTGATTATCTAGCTTATATTGAAAGTACTATAAGGGTTTCGTTAATGAATTATATGTCCTTGGGAGTCTATTTTCTTCCTTTGTACATTGTAATCATCTTCTATGAGGAAGAACAAAGTCCATTTATTTATTTTTATTCAATGATGAGTTTCTATTTGTTCTTTGCACTTAAGTTTGGATTATGGAATCTAAGGAAGCTCCTCATTAATAGTAGATTTTTTAGATTAATTAAATATGTTCCACATATTGTAAAAGATGATGAATCAGATGAAAAATATTTTTAAAGTACCTAAGTCCATTTATAAAACACCAATTGTTATATTTTTCTATAACAAAATATGAGGAAGCATGCATGTGCATATTATAGATGGAGAGATATCAGATAAAAGATGGAGTCCAAGATGGTTCAACTAAGAAACTTCCAAAGAAGGATCCTCTAACTAAAACTAATGAGAGAAGGAACAAATTTCCAAGAACTAAACAAGAAGAATCACATAAAATTTTTCCAACTTATTATCAACCTAATGGTCAAGGTGATGTGAGGACTTGTTTTTATTATAAGAAACTTAGTCACATGAAGGAGCCTTTTCCTAAGTTCAAGGAAGATAAAGAACCCATCAAAAATAACCCCAAAAATAAACCATATGACATTATGAAAGTTCCTCAAGGAAATAATGTTG
>MNCI01011145.1:1072465-1214048 GCA_015680685.1 Gnetum montanum | reverse complement strand
AGACTTGTGGATTTTTGGTGTGAATGCTACATTTTTGGGACTCCCAACCCCCAACATGGAGCAATCTAGCTGCCAAATGTCTCAATTTTTAACCCCTCAATAGTGATCCAAGTTGCAAATCTAAAGTTGCAACAGAGAAGCTTCAAAAACATCAAGAGTGGCTATCTAGATCATGGAGCAAATCACATCGACTTCAAAAAGCTTTGAACTCCTACACCAGTGAACCCCCTTTTGATCTCTCATGGGCAACTCTTGTACACATCCCTAAACTTATTCTTTATTCATTTAAATAAAGTTTCAAATTTTAGATTGTGTGTAATTTGTTTTACTTGTGATTTCCAAATTTGCATTTTCTTTATTCTTACATCATTTATTTTGCATTTTGTAAGTTCCTAGATGATCTACCAAACCATCCATGGCACCTGCAATTTCATTTCTTGGAGGCCCTAACGATTCTGGATTAAGGTTGCTCTGTCAAATATCTCAACTTTCCAGTGATCGATTTTTTTGTAATAGTTTTCTAGCACTAGAAGAAGGGCATTCACCTGATTTCTTTGTAAAGAATCTATCTTCTCGATAGCCAACATTGTAATTTGGAAGCCTTTTTCTGATTTTTTGTAGTTAAAAATTTTAAAAGGTTAACGTTACCTCTTCCCTCTGTGACCAAAACTATAGCATGAAAGTTGCAGGTCATTAGGTGTTGGTTTTTCATAGAACTTACTATGATTTTTTTCCTACCCAAGATAGCATTGAAACCTTCCATCCTTTTTTATTTTAGCTGCTAATTTTTTCCAATTTCCAAACTAGGTGGTGCAACCCTTCCAAAAACCATCAAAATTTCGAAAGTCAACTTCCCCCCATCTTTCCTAGCTAAGAAAATTGGTAGCCTGCTAGAACCAAGGTCTAGTTGAAAAACACCAACTTTCCACTTTGGTTTTTAGCCTCTTCCCCCTCATCAATGTTAGATTAAAAAGGTGTGAGATTTCAATTGTCTCATCCCCCTTCTTTCCCACCTTTCCATACCCATCATAGAGGTAGTTAAGGGGCCAATGTGGATGAGGCTTGTTACTAACATTCCCAGCTTTCTATTTTTGGTAAAGGGATAAATCCACCTTACGCCCCACACACTAATTATAGAAGCTACTCCATTTGCAGCCATTTTTGCTTTCTTTGACTATTTTTGAATTTCACTTATTTGGATTTATCTCTATCTTTTCCTTTTATAATCTATTTTAAGCCATTTTTAGCACTATAATCATGTCTTTCTGATAGTCCACCAAATTTCCTTTCACCTTCATTGGCAAAGGTCCTAGCCAACAAGCCATGAGCGTCTATGATCCCAAAGACCCTACGATCATAGAATGCAGGTAGTCTTCAAGGGTTAGGGAGAAAAGCCTTGACTTTCTGGCTATAAATGAAGATCAATATAACTACATTTGTGCCAAAATGTAGATAGGCATGCTCATTCCACATTTGAAAGAAAAAGCCAAAAGGAAGTTTAAACTCATCCATCACAATGGCAAAGAGTACATCCCTTCCTCCTATGACCAAATACCTCTCAATGACATCTATGTAAGCATCCTAGACTAATTGATTGAGATGGATGAAGAGGATGATAAGCATAGCTCAAAGGGGAAATAGAAAGAGAAGGATGAATTTAGGGTAGAATCTAAGCCAGAAAACATCTTGGGAAGATTGTTCATAAAAGCAATCCATAAGGCCACTCTACCTTTTCCTCATGCATTTGTTTTCTCCATGGGCATGATACTGCCATCTTCCACTTCCTCCTATCCTACCATGGCTAACCCCACATCAATCATAGCCATGCATCAAAATTAATTAGTGCCACAGCCCATGACCTATAACCCATCAATTCCTTTTGACATACAACCTCAATCTGTGCAGCCATCGATGGTGGTTTTTACCACTATAAATCCACTTTATGGGATCCACCATAGGACCCCAAGCAACTCAAGAATCAAACACCCCCTTTATCACATTTGTGCCTCAGGTACTAGCATAAACATCCTTTTATTTGTTTGGCCCACAAGCTATGACCATATTACAACCACTTCCTTCTATCTTGCAACCAATAGCAAGGCCACAAGCCTCACAGTAGATGCCACTACCATATGTACAAATCAAGTAGCCATTAGGGATACCATAGGAATTGGATCAAGCCTTCCAAATGACCGAGGATGTGATGGAGGAGTCAAAGAGGCCCAAACCCTCTACTTCCCAAAGTGTCAAGATTATGTATTTCTACCAGGATGATCTCATCAATCCTATGGTCCCATCCTTGCACTTCCTCCTACTGTTCCTATCCCCTAGTTTAGCAAATATAATGGAGAAGGTGATCCTAATGCTCACCTTTTAACCTTTAGATCTAACATTTTACTATTGTAGCCATGGCCTCATACTATCATGAGGATTTTTTCTATGTCCTTAATTGGAAAAATTCTTTATTAGTACCATGCACTACCTAGAGGATCCATATCCTCTCTTGAGGACTTGATAGTCTAGTTCATTAACCTTTTCAAGCATAACTTGAAGCTAGACACCACATTTGACCAGCTCATGAAGGTCAAGTAGGGATCCCTTGAGTCTATACAAAAGTTCATCCAATGGTAGAATGAACTATTGAACAAAATACCAGAGCCCATATTTGAGACCCATATTTTGGCCATATTGAAGTGCATGGTTAATGATTTTATCAAGTCAAAAATTTACTATCTTGATCCATGGTCCCTTAGTCAAGCATTTTCCAAAACCAAGAATATAGAATATGCTATGAAGGCCAATCATGACCTAGCCAATGTAGAATATAAAAACCAACATACACGAAAGAACAAGGAAAAGAACAAACAAAGCAACATGATCATAGAAACCATGACCAAAGAAGCAAAGACCACTAACCAAGGGCTAAGGAACAACCCACCCAAGGCCCCCACTAATAACCATGATAACCAACCATCAACATCTACAACCACTACATCGACTACAACTAGGCCACGTTTTGAGCAGAAAGACCGAAGTAAATACACTCCCTTACCTTTGAAACGATCCAAGTTGCTAGATCAACTGTTAAAGAGTGGGTTCATGTAATGCAAATAGATGACTAAAGTTGCACAAAAGAAGCATGAGTGATTATGCAAAATAGCCAAGCACCCTACTCAGGAAACAAAGGATGATCCTAAACTGTCTAGGTACTTCAAACTAGATCGCTTTTACCACTATTACCAAGTGCCTGGTCATGACATAGACTTCTGCCTCACACTAAAGAATGACTTATAGAGCTAGTCTTAAATGCTTCCAACCTAGTCCAACCACAAAATAAGTTGATGCAAGTATACAAGGACCTGTGGAATGCTAATAACAATCCTTATGCTATTTTAGAATTCAACTTTGATGACAATCGTAGACCAATGAGGGAACCATTCATGATCTATGTACCCCCTGATGATGAAAGGGCCTCTTTAGCTTCCACTAGCTTAAGAGCCCCTTTTGTGGTGATAGTACCATTGCAGACATCTCCAAGGAGACATTTTTTCTTTAGGTTAGCCCAGCCTAAGACAACCCCACCATCCATAGCCCAATCAACTAACATGATCATGCAATGACCTCTTGTGGTGGCCAATGCTACTGCCTCTTCCTCACAACCAATGACTAACAATCAAAATACTTCAATGAAGAAAAGGAAGGGGCATAAGAAAAAGCCTAGTAATAAGGGTGATAAGTTGACAAAGGCACAAAAGGAAGTGGACCCACTGAAGTCCATTTTCCTCTCGGCTATACCCATGACCTCCTCCGCTCAACCTTCTTCAACCAACAAGCAATAGGAGGGCCCTACAACCCATAGCCATAACAAAGAGGAGAAGCCCCAACAACAACCAACTAAGGTCAAAGTTCATATTTGGGGGTGCATGGAGGAAGTAAAGCACAACTGGGGTGACAAGCCCATGGCCAATGATAAAAGCTTCCGCAGTGCAATGAATCACGTTAGGTAATCCCTCAACCAAAAGAGTACAACTCTAAGCTTATATGACTTGATCATGACTTCTATGACACATTGTGAGATGCTAGTCAAATTATTGACTTCCATCCCTATTAGTGAGGACATCCCCACTAACAAGGAATCCATCCATGTAGTGATGGTTCCTCCCTAACCAAGGGAGGAGGAGTCAACACCCCTAGTATTTTGCAATGGTGAAATCAAGGCCAATCCATAGAATGATGAACTAACTAAGAATACTCTATTTATAAAAATAAATGTAGGGCAGTTTAAGGTGCATTTGATGCATGTTGATGATTAAGTTGCAAAAAATGTCATCGCATGTACCATCATTGAATGCCTGGTCTTAATAGAGAAAATACAACCTACAACAACAGCAACTCTCAAATCCTTTAGTTAATCAAGGGTTACTATCAATGGATCTATCTCATTGGACTTTATAGTAGGGAAGAAATTTCCCATAGTTGCTAATTTCTTGGTGGTGGAGGAGATGCCAAGGTTCAATCTTATCCTTCAAAGACCTTGGTTGGCTCAATTACAAGCTGTGTCCTCACCCATCAACTAAGAAATTCACCTTCCTTACGGGGGAGGTGAAATCATCATCCACAATGATAGCATGGTTCCCTTGGCTATCAACAATGTAAACATAGAGAAAGGATATGAAGTGGAACTTCAAGAGGAAACTCCTAGCCATGAAGTCCACCAACCCATGAGAGAGAAGCAGCCTAAGAATAACAATGATGGACAATGAGATGTGTCATGGGATGAACTACCCTTTAACATCATCAATGAAGGGGATGGTATGTAAAAACTTATGCAGATAAAGTGTTATACATTTCCTAATGATTCAAAGATTAGGAAGAGCCTACATAAGTAACATGCACTCCTACTCCTTCCAGGTTGTGACCTTATGACCTCTATAGCCATTTGTACCATAACCATTTAGCCTAAGTTTTCTTTGTTAACAAGTTATTGCCTTTTTTCTTAGGTTTTATTTTAATATTTGTGCATATAGCCTAGGAGTTTATTTTATTTGCATTTTTATTTATTATAGCCTTAATTCTTTTGACATTTTCTTTGTTTAGCATGATATAAACTAAAAATTCATAAAAACTTTAAAACATAAAATCATAAAAAAAAATATAAGTTTCCCTTCAACATTTGCTCACTAAGACTTTAGACAGGCAATATGGCCTACCATCACCTTAAACTAGCAAAAATAATCACATAACATGGCCCACCATGACCTTAAACTAGCAAAACAATACAACATATGCATGCCATGGCCTAAAACTAGCAAATGTCTCTTTTATTATATTTTTTTAGCCTATTATTGCAACAATTAGCCATTTAATTTTATAATTAAAAATGCCAACATACCCATTCACAACATTTATAACACTTACTAGAACAACATATCAAGTCAAAAATTAAACTAGAGATTTAAATTTAAAATGTCTATAACATACATATCCATGGTTACACTATGTGGCAAAATGTCCAAAAAATAATAAAAACCATCTATAACATAGTCTTGGCTAACAATAGCCATGAACATAGAAATAAAAAAAATAGTCAATAAGAGGTGGATGGATGTTAAAAGGCATCTAGAGGAGGAAGTGGTGGATCATTCCCACCCTCTCCACTAGGGTATTCTATGTCTCCTAATGTCTAAAATACAACACATAGCTAGTTAGTAACCAATAGCAAAAACCATAACTTAAAAGAAAAACTAAAACATAAAATGCATCAAACCTATGGGGGCTCTAGCTCCATGACATCTGGGAGTAGATGTGGAGGGCCATCCTCCAAATGATGGAGGATCTAGTTCTCTATCATATTTACCCAGTTAATATCCCCAAGATCAATGCCAATGAGGATGCCAGTCCTATCTACTATGATCCAAGTAGGTGGCTCCTAGTTAATAGTAGCTACAGAGGTCTCACCTACAACACTAGTAATCTGAGAAGTGGGGGATTTCTCCACCATGAGAATACTCTAAAAGAGTTGATAGGAAATCTTTACCTAAATCCCCTAAATGAATAGCTCTCTCTTGTGCCATTCAACTAACTCCTCTTTGAGCCACTTCATGTTGGCCTCACAATCATCATTATAATATCTCTTATGGTCCTTTTGTTTCCTACCTCACTCTAGCACCTAGACATAATGATCATTCAAATTCTCAACCTTCTCATAGATGAGGTTCATCTACAACTATTATTTTACCATCTCACATGAGAGCACTACTTTGTCCTAGATGGCATGCTAGTAGTGCATGCACATGATCTCTTTGATCTACAATTCCCCTAAGTTAGCTACTTGGCCTTCCATAAAGGCCTTGCAATCCTCAAGCTCTTTGATCATCTTATCTTGCCATTGAGTTTTCTCCCTTAAGTCCATAACCTACTTCCATATGGATTTGTTGGACCTCTCTAACTCCCATGAAGTGTTGGCACACAACATTGCTAGATCAGTAGTAATCTCATATAACTTCAAGAGTATACTAGAGACATCAAAGGGAAGCTTCAACAAGGAGTCAATCTCCATGTCTTGGGTAGGGTACCACTCCATAGAAGGTACTACATAACCATAAAATTATAGCCATAAACATAGTATAAAACATAGGATAGCCATAACATAAAACCTATATGACATAGCAAAATAACTAAAGAGTAAAAAAAAGTCCTTACCTATCTTAGGTATAACTTGATGCAACTGGTCATTGATGTCCTTAGCCATCCCATGCATCAATTCTACCTTGTTTGGAATCTCTACCCATGGTTTTGCATGAAACTTAGGGATAGGGACCTAAATTGATGACTTAGAAACTACTATAAGCATAACAATCATCAAATGGTTAGGACGAAAACCAAACTTAAAGTAATAGGATATAACAAGAAGCGTTAAGGCATGTGCATACCTGGCCCTTTCACTTCTTCCTCTTGGATGAGCATTGGGGATGTGCCTAGTACTACCTCACAAAATAAGGTGTCTAGATCAACACTGGCAAACCCTTCAACCTCATGCTACTATAAGAGTGCCTCCTCTACATGCCTTTTTTCCTCCTCAACTATAGCAACTGAATGTCTCTATGCATCCGCCTTCATGGTAGCTTGGGCTACCATGACCTGATGCTTATCTACAATCATAGCACATAGAAAATCGATTAGCACTAGAATCCATAATGTAGCCATAAAAATTTAAAACATAGGATAATGAAAACATAAATAAAGCTTACTTGTGACCACCTACTATGATGACTTAAGCTTCTTTGGGGTAGGATAGTCTAATGCTAATGGTGGTTCCTCTATGGCCCTCTTAACCTTGGTCCTAGCTTGCCCTTTAGCTTCTCTATGTCATCGCTTGACCTCTAAGATGCTCACTACGTTCATGAGGGGTTTCTCCTCCAGGCTATTAGGGGATTTTCACTATATAGAATCAAAACCCTTGATGGGAAAAAATAGTGAATCCTCCATCCCCTCTAGTGGGTTTTAGGCCTACAACATTGGATGAATGTGCCTTATCCAAGGCTTAGCAAGTAGTCTAGGTCATGGGCAACCCATTACCTATACTTCTTCAAGTAATGTGCAAAAAATTGCAAAATGCATGTGGATTATGGTAGAGGTGTCCTAATATAGTTTGAGGATCTCATCTTGATGTCCAATAGCCAAAGTAGCCACCCAGTGGAACTTGATACCATCTATTAGGACTTTCTTAAACGTCCACCCCTACACAATTTTGATTAACTTATTTTGTGACAGTAGATTAGGAAATGCATGGGATCTAAAAAAAGGATATGAAGCCTTTGGGTCAAGGTTCATGAAGTTGTCCATGGAAATTCTAGAGTGGCCCATGCTAGCACCAAGCCATTCCAAACCTTCCTTACGATGGCCTACTTCCATTACTATTCTTGTGCAAACCTTTGCCCCATCAACAAGGACACCAAAAAAGTTGCAACAGGTGCTTCCATTGATGGCTATTATAATCGACATACCTCAGATGATGGTGCAGAAGCGATTGGCTTCTTCATTGAAATATTTGATGATGTTTAGCATCTCTACAGCAAGCATAGGTGCCATAAAAAAATTAAGCAAACCCACATGTTGATTGTTTACTTGAATGTACCAAGTCATCTATCCCCTCATCCACTCCTATGCTAGTATCACCTCACCGAACTTTAGTATGAGATTATCCTCATGATGTTCAACAAGTGGTAAAGTGACATCAGTAGAGGTTGAGGGTCTTGCAAGGCAAAAACCAATGCTTAGCATCAACATAAGAAAATTTAATAACTAGTTAAAACAATACAACACTTGGCATTTTCATAACCATAAAAAATTAGAAGCTATTTATGTTTACCTTTCTTATTCTTGATGTGGTTTGAGCAGAGGTACCAACTACCAAGGTCTAATTTAAGGAGCTCTTGGAGCCCACCCACCAGTTGTGTATTGTCCTCTCATCTAGACACATCTTGTAGAAAACATTGATCTACTAGTGTATACATCAACATCCCATCTTAACTGTTGATACAAAATAGTTCTAATCTAGGGCCCCTTAGTAAATACATCTAAGGTAGTTTGAGCCATCACCAAGGTTTGATCATTAGTGATCAAGCCTTGATCATTGATCCTATACTTGCAAGAAGTTCACAAAACCAACAAAGTTAGAAAATGTAGTTTAGCCAATAAATCCAAAAAATAAAAATATTATAACCATGCTTACCCCTGTAGATGGTACATGGTGCTAGAAAGATTCTGGAATAATGTGTCAGCTCTATGTGCCACCATTAGAGTATTTTTAGCATTATATTAACTATACTTTGGCATAGTCTATATCTTTGTGAGGTAGTGTGGATTGATCGCGTCTATAGTTCCCCCTACTATCTTAGGAGGTGGGTTGTCAATAATAAATCTGGCAATCAGATCAAATGCCTAAGGCATTAGAGTCTCCACTATGACCTTAGCCACATCCGTAGACAAGTGTGACCATAGCATTACACTGAAATCTTGAAGGTTTTAGGCAAGGGATTCCCTTACCCTTGGAAAGAACCATAATGACACCTTGTTGAAGGTCATATTAGATAGAGGGGTATATGCCTTGGGGTGGACATTGTAGCATAGAATGCTTATTAACATCACAATGATAAGAAGGAAATTCATAAATACCCTACATGGCAAAGGAAAAATATTAGGACTGATTGAAACTTCTTAACAAGTTTGTAAAAACATCCTAGAGAGGGGTGAAATTAGCCTTCGTAAAAATCTCTAAGGTGTTTATCCAAATTTGATTAAGGAATTCATGTCAATGTAATTACAACCTTCCATAGCCTTATACATCATATCCAAGCCATTATAGCCTAGATAGCTCAACAAGTTGACACATAGCCAAATTTGAAATCTAGAAAATGGCCATTAGCATAAACACTACCAAAAATAGAAAAAATTACTTGTAACCTTTTAAAAAATTTAGGACATTAAAAACATTTAAGACCTTCCCCAAAGTCATGCAAGTTGACAAGAGAAGCCTCTACACATGGCAATCACATCCATCTCCAAAGGGATAAAGTGCTACAACCAACATTTAACCATATTAACACAACCATAACCAAAAATTTAATAAAACTCCATTTGGGCTTCAATTTTAGTGACTCCCCCATTGAAGAAATACTAAAATCATGAACCTTCTAACTGTAGCCATTAAAACCAGAAATATATAACCACATTTACATCAAGCAAAGCCAAAACTAGCAAAAATAGTAACCATCACCATTAACCTACTTTTTGCACAGTGTTGGGAGAAAATTCACCAAAAATTCATTTCACCTTCAAACAGAGTGATTCCACCACCATTTGAAATATTGAATCAATCCCTAGACATTTAAACCTAACAAAAATTCAGAATAATTTCCATTCATTCAAAAAAATTCATTAATTTGGATAAGAATTTGAAAATGGCACAAACCCCTTTTTGACATAAGCCTAATGAAAAATTCATTAAAATTTCATTTCTAATCCAAATAGGTGATTCCACCTCCATTAGAAAGCTAAAGCAAGATCCACCCATACATAACCAAAAAGTATCCAAAACCATTTCCATTTACTTAGAAAATAATTCATGAGTCTACATTGAATTCTATAAAAAAAAATAGCATAAAAAACCTAACTGCATGACCTCATGAAAACAGCCATAAATTCGTCTTTATTAGCCCAAATTGAATGGGACAATAGCCATTGGAAATATTAAACGTAGGGCAACAAACCCATAATATGAAATTTTAAAGGTATACAACCATATTCTTATTAAAAAATACATAACTTTGTTTGCTTTTTTTCATGAAAAAATCACCAAAAAAGCTTAAAATCCATAAATCCAAAACAAAAAAAAAACCATAGATCTATGTAGAAATGGTCAAAATAAGAGATGTAATTTCATCATGATTTCATTTTACCCACTCTATCAGTGTAGATCTGAAGAAAACAACCCCACATATGGGAAGAAAAGCAAGAAAAATGGCTAGAAACTAATGAAAAAATGGTTAGAATTGCCTATTTTGGAGTAGCCATGGATGAAGCCTAGATTGAAATGGGTCTAGGAAGCTCTAAAAAATCACTAGCATGCTCATCTACCTTCTGAATTCTTGGAATTTGTCTCTTCCCTCCATGCTACTTGGATGCCATAGTTGTTGCACCAACGCTGAGAATTGTTGATTTCTGGGAAGAATGGAGGTTCAACATTGGTTGCAAGAAAGATTGGAAGCTTCCACACTAGAGATTGATTCTCTTTGCAACAAAAAATCACTACTTGGTTCCTCTCCCAATGTTCTATTGGTGAAAAATGGAGTTGTGATCAAAACTTTCAAATTTTGAAAATAAAAACTCCACCAAAACCTAAACACCCACCTCTAAACCCCAGTTGCCCATGTAGTGCACCATAACTCCAAGCTCATTAAAGTGCAAAGTGGGGAAAGTCTCTTCTACCCTAGGATGGATGGGAAATAACTTTACTTTTCAAATTTTAAAACTTTCAGGTTGTGGGCCCCACTATATGCCCTCCCTCTTAGCCTAAAAATTGCATCAACACTGGATTTTAATCCCTTAAACACCTAAATCCATGACCAAACCTTAACTCCCATGCATCCACACTAGATTTTTGATGTCAATGCTACATTTCTAGGACTCCCAACCCCCAACCTAGAACAATATAGTAGCCATATTTCTTACTTTTCTCACCCCTCAATAGTGATCCAAGCTATAGATCCGAAGTTGCAACAAACAAGATTCAAAAGCATCAAGAGTGGCCTAGTATCTAGATTGTGGGGTAGATCACATCAACTTCAACAAGCTTTGAACTCCTACTCGAATGAACCCCCCTTTGCTCTATCATGGGCAACTCTTGTACACATCCATGAACTTCTACTTTATTCATTTAAATAAAGTTTCAAGTTTTAGATTGTGTGCAATTTATTTTTCTTGTAATTTTTGTATATGCATTTTCCTTATTTTTACATTATTTATTTTTCATTTTGTAAGTCACTCAGTGATCTATAGAACCATCTAGGGCACCTAGAATCTCATTTCTTGGAGGCCCTAGGGATTCTAGGTTGAGGCTACTATGCTAGATCTCTCGATCTTCCTACAATCAATTTTTCCAGTTGCAAAACTAATCATGGATTATGGTCTAGCACAAATGGATAACAACATGTTCCATAGGTTATGGCAATATCATGGTCTTTATCAATACCTAACCACTAGTCATGATCAAACTTCCAATTCTTTCACAAGTCATGGTCAATTTGTAATTTGCTAATTTTTTGTCATTTCATCTCATTCTTCCATCCTTTGATCCATTCCTAAGCTTTTGGATTCAAGAACATGCATTTTTCAAATAATTCAACATTTTGATTATTCATTTGATGAGATCCATATATAGGCATTGTGAAGAGTATAGGTTGGCCTCTAGTACTTGATCCATGTCACCTATGATTGTACCCTACGTATCTTGGATTTTTTGTTAATGGATAGGCACTGTGAAGGGTAGGATTAATTGTCATAGTTGACCCACATTATCTATGATTGTGCACAAATTGTGATAACAAGCAAGCATTGTGGGGGGGACTATTTAGCCAATCATATTAAAGTCACTTGTAATTGTTCACATGGAAAGTTTCATAATTCAAAATGATAGAAGTAGGTGAGCCACATGGGATTACTTCTGGAATTGATTCATCCAAGATCAAATTAGGTATGGTCAACCAATCCTTAAAAAGGATCACTAACAACATCTAAGATAGGTGAGATCTTTGTGTGCCAACTACTTATTATAAGTTCTTGATTTCAAGAACATTATCAATTAATATATTTCTTGACATTTTGAGCATATCATGGTATTTTAGAATTGATTATGGCATCTAATCTCATAAATCTTAAGATGGCTTCTTGTATAGCATGTGATTCCATCTTATAGCTTATTCCAAGTTTACCAAGGTGCTTGGCTCTACTAGTAGCTTATAATCCTTCTTGTATATTTGCATGCATATTTAGGTGTCAAGAGCTAGAAGCTTGATGGTAACAGAGCATGATCAATGAAGTTACTTCATTATCTTTAGATTTAGTTTTCCTTTGAGACTATGTTATGTTGGACATGATGTACATAGATAGTTGTATTAATGTTTATTATCAACTCTTCTTGAGATTATGGTTTTGTCATGATTTATGAGATTTAATTATCAACTTTAGTTTATGGTTATGAAAATTATTATTTTAAGCACTTCAATGTAAATTTATGATTTACATGCCCATTGGTTTAAGTTTTATAACACTTACGAAGATTTATTTTCTTAAATTATAAGCATTAGGACATCACATGCTATAGATATTAAGTTATGTGTAATTTAATTATAGATTATCTTAACTAAAATTTTTGGGTGTCACAAAAAAGTAACAAATTCAATAAAACAAGAAATAAACATTAAATCTTCTTAACACCTAAAACTTAACTTCATTGTAGCTACTTGATGTATTTCTTTTATATCTTGAGAAACAACAAAAGTAAATGAATATTAGTAATTTCTTACTATTAATGNAATCAAGTGCATCATGGTATGGTCTTAAATTTATAGAGAATGATTANAATGGGAAATGTCTTTTCAATGTCCCCTAGTATAACCCTAATCATTCTCTATAAATTTAAGACCATACCATGATGCACTTGATTAATTTTGATGAAATAAATATTACTTTCAATTTTTTTAAATATTTAATTTTGCATTATTTCCACTTTCATCTTCTTTAAGATTTTATTTTCAACTAATAAGGATTTTTTTTGATTTTGACCAATTGAATTTATCATACAAAATGCACTGTAATCTAATCATAAGCTTTAAAGACAATGTTGAGTGGATTGCTAAGGATACTCATGTATATTGTTATGTTCAATAAATATAAAATAGACTATAGTACACATGATACAAGAAAAATCCCATGTTACCATGGTAAGGAATAGATACAAAATTTATAATTTTTATGGATTTTATAAGTATAAAAATAAAATAAATATAAACACACATACATCACAATCCCTCTTGGGAACACACATAATGCTCTTGTCATAATACTTTATAGGAAAAGTGCAACACCATTACAAAAAGCAATAAATAGTTCTTAGTCATAACTTCAATGGCCCAACACCATGCCACATAGTTATGACCACCTTGGATAAGGAACAAATCATCATAGCTTGATGAACTAAAAATTAAATAAATATTTTAGTATTTTAATATTTAAGGCATTAATGGTAAAACAAGGGAGAACCATGCTCTTTATTTACTATGCAAACACTAGACTCTACATTGACCAAATGGTTATAGGCTATGTAAGCAAGGTAGTACTTTGACAATGTTCAATGTACGTGTAAAAGTAATGACTCAAAACACACACACAAATGGTAAGAAAATAACTTACCCAATGGAAAAAGAGCTCTTCACACTAAGTGGATGTCAGAATCCAAATGAAAACTAAATTATGCTTGTGATGTATATGAGAGTTCATCCCATGTTTATGTATTTTTTACAACATAATAACAAAGGCTTACTAGTATCCAAGTATCAATGGAGGTCCATTAGCATAGCCTAGGCAACCTAGAAATACAGCAAAGGTATCCCAAGGGAAAAGGGATCAAACCAAGCCTTCTAGGAGGTGCATCAATACCCTTGCACTAATTCAAGAGGGGTTCTAATGCAAATCAGTCATCATACATCCTCCTAGCACACTTTTCTAGGCAATTCTAGATGAAAGCTAAAACATTATAAAACATGTTGGAAGGCTCCTAGAGTGCATGAGAGAAGCCAAAAACATCCTAGGAAGTTTAAAACATGCACCGAACCTAGAAGTGTAATATGTAAGGCTATGATGAAAACCTAGGAGGTAGAAACCTCAACCATATTCTTGAAAATCACAAATAAAGAACAGGAAATACTTTCCAAGTCCAAGGCTTACAACTAACATACAAAATGTCACTAGATGCCTTCTCATTCCCCTATGACTAAGTAAAGATAATCCCAAAATAGGGACCAAACACATGACAAGATCAATATGGAGGAATTACAAATGTATAATATAGAACATGACTATGTTACAATGCATACCACCTTAGTAAGAAGTGCTAGGAAATGAAGGCTTAAGATAGAGTTCCCCTAGCATGCCTACATGAAATCAAAAGAAGCCAAAAGTGTAGGGTGCATACATGTGAAATATCTACAACTATGCCTCAAGGTCTATTACATTGGCCTAATGGATGGATCTTTGTTGCACATCATCCATCTTCAAATCATCTTCTTCCAAATCCTTTGATCGTCATTTAAAAGATCTTTTAGGAGATGCACTTAACCCACAAGATCAAGACCATAACTATCTACCTCCAAATCTCTCTCTTGATAGAGGTTTCTCACATATAGGTGTTGGATTCGATGATTGATGTTGTTACTCTTCTTCTTATAAGTTCAATGGCTCAAATGTCTACTCATAGATTAAGGAATGAGATCTCACCTAAGAAATATGAGCTATGAAAATGCCAAAAATCAAGTGATATTTCCACGACATTATATTACCAATGCAAAAAGTGGCCAAAGAAAAAATGATAAATATAACCCTTGGGGACATGAAAGAAACATAATAAAAAATATGGAGTTAAGACATGCATGGGTAAGTAAAAATAATATGAAAAGAATTTAAATAATCATCAAAAGTACAAAGCACATACTTGAATCAATGTCTCTCCTCCATGACTAAGTTATGAGACACTTGGCTTGAACCACATGAATAATGCAAATGGGAAGAAAAAGAAGAACAAATACTCAATAAAATATCATAAATCCAACCAATAATTAAACCAAACAAGCCATAAAATCAATGGGATTCATATCATAATGCTAAATCTTCTAATTCCCATGATTCAAGAACTATGAAAAAGGGGTTAGTGAAATAAAAGATAAATAACATACTCCAAGACAAACAGATAGGTACAAGTGAGGTAAGATGGGAATAGTTTGTTATGATCAAGTTTTGAAGCTTGTAAAATTGACACTCATACAAGTGCATGATCAATCAATTGTTCTGAGTCATGAAATCACCACCATCATTGGAAGATAAGCTTGAGCTCACTTACTCAGCATGCCAAGTCACCAAGGATTCACAAGTGAGGTCTCTTTATAGCAAATACCTTTCTTTCTTGATCCTATAAAACTCATTATTGGAACATGTATGGATTCCCAACAACTAGCAAGACATCAACATCAAACATGAGTTCATCTCCTTGGGTATAAAAATCTCATCCTCTGCTTTACCTAATCAACTTCTTACCACATACAAAAATGGAAAAGAATGAAATGGAAGAGATGGATAATGAATGATGGACAAAAAATAGAAGGTAAGAGTGAAAAATCATCAAATCCCCAACCAACAATTCAATTATCTCATGGGAACATGTGAGCATGTCCTACATGCCATGAGAGATCCACTATTGCATCCCTTCATTGCTACTCTTTCACATAGTAGGGATATATCTCTAAGTTTTCTTTTGAAGTGCAAGGTTATACCTATCACTACCAGTGTCATCTAAACTTGATTGTTCCATGATCTAATCATTGATGAAACTAAACCAATGCAACATATTACAAATCAACTAAAAGTTAAGATTCTGATTTGGTTTTCCTCCATCTATGAACATATGCATAGTAGGTTCTCCAAATTCAACTTTACCAAAAATCTCTTATCGATCCCTCTAGATGTGCTAACTAGTTTCAATCCCAATAGTAATTACAACTATAAACAAATGGATTTAGGATTTAGGTGAAAGTAGCATTTGATATTATTGGTATTCACTAAGATAGAAACTTCTAGGCCTTCATGGCCATGAGTAGGGATGAGCAAGAGGTTATCTTGGATCATTACATTTAAGGGCTAAGTGATCTAGGCAATCGATTGAACATAAGATAAGCATGACCAATTGATATCATGAATTTTTTGCATAAGCATTGGTTTAACGTTCCATCTTAATCTTGGTTGAGTAATCATAAGATAATCCTAGGATGCTAGAAATACCAATTTTCATGGACTAAAGACATATCGTTCTTCTTATAATATCTTCTTCTTAATTTTTTTTTCTTTATTTTTTTCTTTTTCAATATATATTTCCATACATTTTTTCATATTTTCTTTCATGAGAAGAGGAATTTCAAATGGTGCATGAGAATCATGTGAATGACTAGAATGCTAAATTAGTACATGAAGTCTTTGACTTACATGAACATAAGAATTCATCCCTCACCGCATGGCATGCATAAGTCCATAAGATCATGAACCTCTTCCAACTATGGTAGCTAAGCATGGCAAGCACATGCACCTTGACCCAATCACACTAAGTACACCCATCTAGTCATCATAAGGAGTTTTCATGACACACTCTTTCTTTACCAGTAACCAAGAACTCTTTTAGAATTTTGGACCTCACACACTAAGTTGTGGATCCACCACCTACCCATAGTTTCAATAGCATTATATTTAACAACTTATAGTATAAGTTCTAGCTACTTGTTGAATGTGAGCCTAGTTCACTAGTGATGAATAGAGGAAGAGTGGATGGATGAATTTCATTAAATGAACATTCCACTAATTGAGGCTCCACTTTAGACTTGTATGCATTCTTGCATCATTATCACATCTGTAACTCACCCTTTCACCATTGGCTTATTAGGTGAGCATTCATTAAGCACATTAATTAAGTTTTCTACGTTTACATGAAACATACTTAAAAGAATATATAAATCAAAATTGATTAATCATTAGTATCAAAAATAAATACACACAAAGAGTCACACTAAATAAATATCAAGCTAAAATTGATAGATATATATGCTCAAAATGTACATATAACATCACACCAAATCAAATGAATAAAAAAATTGGAGTGATATATCATTAGTTTTTAAAAAAATATGCATAAAGAATGTATACCAAATAGGAGAACCATATTCTACCATTGAAGCCATTATGTGGAGGACTCTTCCCGCATGATTGAATTCAATGCTATCACCTAACAACCTCCTTTTTTATCAACACCACCAAATTGATGAGGTAATTAAGATGCTTCTTAGCATTCTGGATGTTGAACTTGTTTTTCAAAAGCATACTCTTCTTACTCTTTTTTCTTTAAAGATAATGATGAGAAAAGGGATTAGTATGAATCTTCACAAATAATTATATTCTTCTTTCTCTTATGAAAATGATTTCATCTATGAGGTGATGAATTTTGTGCCATGGAAGGAACATGATGATTATGGTGCTTCCCATTAGTGTATGATGATAAAAAATGAGGGTAGGGCCTTGAATTAAAGAACTAGACATGTTTCCACTATAGTTGATTTAAAATTCCCTCTTGTAATGGTATTGGGGGTTAGGATGGACATTACTGAACTAGTAACTACTAAGATAGTTGTGGTGAATCTGATTAATATTGATGTGACATTTCATGAGGTATTTAGTTCATAGCCAGCCGAGTTTTATGGTAGGAAGGAGGATGATTGTTGTGATGTAGAGGAAGCACTATAAGTGCCAATTTCTAAGGATAAGATTCCATCCCTTATTAAAGTTGTGGCTAAAAGAATGAATCACAAGGATAAGAAATTTTATCATGATAAGGCCTCTTACCCTTTTTTTTTGTTACTTTGATCACATATACCTTGTGGTGTAACAACCTTCACAACTACTTTAAAAACTTTATTTTCCAAATCCTTGAGACCTATTTTCATATTTTAATTTAATACATCTCAAACCTTATCAACAACATTGACAAGATTTGCCAAAGTCTTTTTTCTTTTTTCTTTTTTTTTTTGTTCTCATGCTTTCTTGCATACGGGCTTCAATAACATTAGAAGATTAAATCTTATATTTAACATTCTCTATATTTTTCCTATGTTGGGAATTTATGTTAAATTCATCTACATTGGTATGCTTATGTCATTCACATTCTAATTTAGCTACAAGATCTAACACAACAATAATATAAGTCACTAACCTCTGGTATAGATTACTCATGACATACATATCTAAGCTTTCATAATTTTGTGACCATGGTCCTTCCACCAAATGCATTAATTGGTCATGTTTAATGAACCCATGATTTGGACATTGCTTGAGCATGCAATTGTACCATTATAAAGGCACATTTAATGATTCATTACTATCTTGCTTTCATCCTGCTACCTTCTTTTCAAAGTTTGCAACTTGGGCATAGCATTGAAATTTGACATTAAGATCTCTTAACATGTCTACAAAAGAAGAGATGGAATTGGCTAGAAGAGCTTGATACCAAATTTTAGCATGATCAGTAAGTGTCTGGGGAAAAAAATGAAGTTTTTGCCACTCATTATTCAAACCTTGTAGCTCATAAGTGATGACAAATGTTTGAACATAAAGCTATGAATCATCATTCAACTTCCCACCAAATGTGCGAATGTCTATCATATCAACCTTTTGAATTCTTCTCTTCTCAATGCTTTCACATGAAATGCAAATCACTTCATGAATTTGACCCTGGCTCATCTAAAGTCATCAACACCTCCATCCAAATTAAGGTAAGACAAATGTGGGATGATGGACTACTTCAAATCATCATAAGTATAGCTTATATCCCACGGATAAAGATGCATGGACTTCCTTCTCTTAGAATCATTCATGTTATAAGATTGGAAGTGTCTAGGAGAAGGTATTACCTACTTCCTACCATGTATGCACTCATACTCTTACTCCACAATCATATCACAAAGCTCTTATTTTTATATAAGTTGGATACTCTAATTGTTAGGATGATATGAATTCATAATTTTCCAAATCCCCAATGAAGCCTTGATTGAACAAAGCCTCATCAAAGGTGACAGGTACAACTTCTCTAAGTTCTTTCTAAAATCATCCATGCATATCATGCCATTGTCCTAGTTTTTCTTAATGAAATTTCATCATGACAAGAGGTGTTCTTTCATTCATCATATTTTTGAAAGTCATTTGATCCAATTGATGTTTCTACTTAAATATATTCTCATTGCTTAATTCAATCATGATTTCTTTGATCCTTTAATTCCTATAAAATTAATAGCTTATAAAAAGGAAAATTTATGAATGTATAAGTATTTCAAGACAATTCACCAATGTCTTTCTTGCTAAGAGTGCCAATAATAGGGGTCTCACTGGTTATGACCAATGGAATTTATCATACAAGATGCAATGGAATCTAGTCATAAGCTTTGAAGATAACGTTAATTAGATTGCCAAGAACACTCACGATATTTTTGCATTCAATAAATATAAAATAGATTATAATACATATGATACAAGAAAAATCCCATGTTTCCATAGTATGGAATAGAGAAAATATTAATAATTTTTTATTTTATGATTTTCATAGATATTATAAGTATAAAAATCAAAATCAAAATAAAAACACATGCATCACAATCCCTCTTGGAAACATACAATGCTCTTGTCACCATCCCTTATAGGATAGGTGCAACATCACTACAGAAAGCAATACATGATTCTTCATCACAACTTCGATGGCCCAACACCATGCTACACAGTTTTGAACTCCTTGGATAAGGAACAAATCATCACAAGTTTTTGAAACAAAAATTAAATAAATATTTTTATTATTTTAATATTTAAGTCATCAAATGTAAAACAAGGGAGAACCATGAGCTTTATTTACTATGCAAACACTAGACTTTGTATTGACAAAATGGTTCCAAGACACGACACGTAAGTAAAGTAGCACACTAAAAGGGTCTATCTATGCTTGTGAAAGTGATGACTCAAAATACATATACAAATGGTAAGGAAATTAAATTACCCAAGGAAGGAAAAGGTCTTCACACAAACTAGATACCCCCTTAAGAGTATCTCTGCATTATCACTATGATCAAATGCCCTAACACCCTTAAGTTTAGAGGGTTGCAAGTGTTTCGGTTTCTTGTGTTGTTTTTGTGTTTTGTTGTGTTTGGTCACTGGATAGAGTTATGGCCTTTAGCTATTCTTTCTTTTGTTTCTTTTTTCTTATTTATGTCATTTTGTATCTATGTTACTTTGCAGGTTTCTAGGGTTTGTTTTGGTGCTACTACTAAGGGCATCTAGCAGGGGGGAAATTTTGGTCTTCAGGGGTGCCTCCTTGGCTCTGTGGTCCCTAGGGATGGCTTCTACCTTCCATCTATCTATAAATATTTTTCTCATTGTGATAATATACTTTTTCCTAAAAGGTTTTTTTTAAAAACAAAAAGAAATTAGCATATGGAAGTCATTATATGAAATTTTCAATAAAAGAAAACAAATCCACAAAACAAATCAAGGTTGAAAAATTAGATTGTATAAATTTTATTTGAAATTGTTAAACAAAAAACGTTAGTTTGTGAATGCTGCAAAAACCTAATTTTCTTCTTATTCATCAAATTAAAAATTGCAAAATCCTCAAATTTATGAGATTGCAAAAATTTGCAAAACATGGCAATAAAAATGAAAAATTCATATCATTCTCATATCATAGCAATTTTCATATAGAAGTCATTATATGATATTTCTAAAAAAATATACAAAACAAATAGATTTTTAAAAATTAGATGATACAAATTTCAATAGCAATTTTGTTTCGTTGCAAATTATTAAAGTGAAACCCCAATTTCTTCAAAATCATCAGATCAAAAATTGCAAAATCACAAAATTCCAAAAAATATTTCTTTGAAAATTTTGACAAAAAAAGCCCCTATATATTCTTCTAACCCTAATGATCTAAAAAATAATTCTCCGAAATTTTCAACAACAAATTCGTTTGGAATCATTGAATGGAAAACATCATTTTGCAAATACTACAAAATTGCAATTTTCTTTCAAATCATCAAATTAGAGAAATTTCAAAACCAAAAGAGTTTCCAAATTAATTCTTAGAGAAATTGTAAAAAAAATCTAAATCCCATTCATAAGAAGTGATTGTCTACAGTGTGACAAACTTGTAGCAAAATGTAGGGAGAAGATCTTAATGCACAATGTGATAAAATTGCAAGAAATCATACAAAGTAATTCTTGATACATGATAGAATTGAAAATTTTGAAGTAGATATGTGAACTACAAGGGATTGTGCAATATATTTGATTATGATTTACTTTTTACATTTTGCATTACGAAGGTATATGATAGTTTGTTGGAACATTACAAATAGGTATTTATGTTTCCATCGTACAAGATCATTTAATCTATAATAGGCTTCAAACAATGGTTCTAAATAAAATATATATAGGCTTCAAAAACTTTAACTAAGCAATAGGGCATTATATTCCCACATTGAGGGTCATCAAACTTAAAGAATTCAATCACCATCCAACTATGAGTTAGGTTATCTTCAGATTCTAAATTACATAAACAAGGCTTGGGTCAACCATTATTTTTGGACTACACCTTAATATACCCCCAAGATAGGTGACCAGGGATCATACGTGAGGTGGATACACACTAAAAGATGGTACTTGCATCATTCTAAACATTTGATTGTTGTGAAACTCAACACAATTGGGTCCAATGCCTTAGGATATTAAGTCGAAGTAAGCATATGTACTAGTAGAGTTGGATAGTGGTACTTATCTCCACATAAGGTAGGGTATATGCAAAATAAATAATGTGACCCATCAATTCATGGTATGGGGATGAATATATTATTATTAGAATTATTAGGTAATGATCCCTAGAAATACTACATGCTTCACATAATACACAATAATCAAATGCATCATCTACCTAATTACTAGTTATAAGTATAGGTGAATTGCTTATCCTAAGGCCCAAAGGGCTTCTAATGATAATTCATGTGGGTTAATTTTATGGAAATAAAATACATGATCACACATATTTTCTTTCTTTTCTTTTACAAAAATGAAAAAATATAATTACTAATAAGTAAATCGAGTTAGTATATTGAAGAAAAAATAAATAAACAATAGTTACTTTACATGATAGGTAAATCTAACTATGACAAAATGTACAAAACATTCATGTAATGAAATACTTACTCTAAGGAGACTTCTAGGCTTCCAAGATGCAATATTCCCATCATACAAATGAAGTAATTATGCATCTCAAGTGTATTTTAAATATCATATACTAACTAGCTCAAATCATACAATGAAGAGAGCTACATTAGTTAAGATTTGTTTTTCATGGGAGAATTAGCCAATGCTTTCCTCCATTTTTAGGCATTCAAGTAAACAAAGTCTAAAATTAAGGGTTGTGTTTTTAGCAATCATATCTATGTTTAAGAGAGCCTAAAAATAAATCTAAAATTATAATCAACACAATTCATTGAAGTTAGGATTTAACAAGGTTTTTTTGTTTTTTTTTTCTTTCTCTTTCTCTCTCAATCTAAGGTATCTTTCAAGCTCTACAATATAAATAATTAGGAGATAGGATCTTAGGAAATATATTATCAACCATAAAAATAATGATGATGATGAGAACAATCCCATTTTTTCATGGTAAAATAGAGAGTAGATAGTCTCTAAATTATTTTTAGAAAGGAGAGAATTAGAGGCAAATTCTATGTGTTATGGTTGACATTTCCATTTTTACCATTAACTAAGAAATCAAAAAATAGTAAATGCTAGATAATAATAAAAGAAAAGAAAGAAAGACAGTCTCTATACTAGGGCTGGGCATTGTTGAATAATCAAAATTCTAATTTTATGGAGCAAAAAACAAACAAAATCCCATATGCTCATGTGCAATATGAAAAGGAGAAACAACAATAAAATCTAATATGCTCTAAGTTTGAACATCATTATATATTAACATGGTTCCAAATTTTTACATCTTCAATAATAAATTTTTGACCCATAAATGATCAACAATACAAAATATGCTTACTTAACAAAAAACACCAAAAATCCTTAATATGCATAGATTATTTTTAATTTTTAAATGAGTACTCAATGGACCCTTTGGCCATCTAGCTATAATACACCAAGTCTTTCTAACCCTATAGTCTCTTTTAGTTCATAAGAAAAACACCAAGGTTGGATAAAATGGTGGGCGCTAATGCCATCAAGCACCTCCAAGAACTAAGCTCTTGTAGCCCACGCAAGAGATCACTAACCTTGGATAAAATGACTAGGGTCTTTTCTTTTCAAAAAATGATGACAAAAATATGAAGTACTAAATGTGCATGACACAAAGAAAATGCTACCTCATAAGCCCAAAACATGCATGCCAAAAGTCAGAACCAAGACATATGAAAAACTCCATACATGACTCACAACTCAAAAAAAATCCCACATGCCCTCATAAAATAATCCTCACTTTTCTAAGCCAATACAACTTCAAACACATACTAAAACTTTTGTACAATAAGGGTTTAAAATACACGCAATTCAAGTTAAACTTGATCAATTTTCAAATGGAGAAGATACCTCAAGTTTGGGTTGTTTTCTAGCTAGTAGCCTCAAGAAATCAACTTCAAACTACAAGTTCAAGTTGTTGCTAAAATCCTCCCACAAAATTAGATAAAACTGTCTCTTAAATTATCCAAATAGTTTTCAAAAATTCGTTAACCTCCCAAGAGCCTACAGGAATACTCAAGACAACCTAAAAGATGACTAAAAAAAAGGAAGGAGTTGAGGATTGTTGAACTTAGATGGAAGGAAATGAATAAGTTCCCCAAATTAAAATTCATTTAGACAAAGCACACACACCAAATTTAACATGGTTCCCCAACTTGGGCAATCCATATTTGGAGGCTAGTTCACAAGCACACCTCTAGACTTTGTTGCTCTCAAATGTGGTTTGAAGGGTACCCAACCCTGTACATGCTCTAAGCTTAGCTACGAAGTGATTTGATACTACAAATCCACTCAACCCTACAAGGTCCTGATAAGCTTAGAATCTAGTTTCTAGGATCCCACTATGGACCTTTTGATTTTTTTATGTCAACACATTAAGATAAATGGAAAACATGTTCATTTGTATGTGTGTGTATTGTTGTTCTTGCAGGACAAGAACTTCGATTAAGCATCGTTATGGACAAGGAATGAAGGAAAGAAAGTGAAGAAATACATCTCTAGGAAGTAGTATATGTGTTGATAGAATTGGAGTGAAATTAGACAAAGGCATCTTTAGAAACAACAAGAGGTCTTTTTCAAATAAAGGCATTTTTCACAAGGCAAAGACATCTTTATAGAATGTAGACCAAGTTTAGAAAGACATCTTCCAAAAGATAAAGATGTCTTCTAAGATGGAGACTTTAGCAAGACATCTTTTGAAAAACAAAGACATCTTCTTGGTATTGAAGGAAAACTCAAAGAGACATCTCAAACATGAGAGAGATATCTCCCATGACTGTTATTGACCATTAGTTAGCCATTGCATGAGTTTTGAGATGGATTTAGAAAGAAGGTAGCTATAAGAAGACTTGATGTGCACTAGAAAATCTGCATGGTTTGTTCTATTCGTTATAGAATTATTCATAATCAGTGAATTCTCTATTTCTCCTCATTATTTTATCATTTTAGCATTGTAAAGTGTGTTGTACCTAATTGTACAGGGATTAGCAAACTAAGTTACAATTATCCCTTGTAATTCTTGTTCTTGTTTTCCTATGAGGTTAATGTGCTTGAGCTTGTTTGGATCCTAAGGAATTGAGTTGTTGGTTCTAAAGTATAACACTCTAGTGCAAAGCTGAAGATTGTAAAGGTTGTGGAAGCATTAAAAGCACATTTCCAAGCCTAATGGGACCTTGTGGGGTTGACTGATTGGTGTGGTAGTACAACACTTCAGAGTAGGACTTGAAGACTGTACAGGGTGGAGATCCTTCAACCACATTTTAAAAGAAACAAAGTCAAGAGATGTGCTTAAGATCTACCATTCAAGTGTAGAGTACCCAAGTTGGAAAACCATGTAAATCCATGTGTATGCTTTTTTAAAAGGTTCTATTTGGGGAGCTTATTCATCCCCTCCCCCTCCGTTTAAGTTATATGATCCACAAGTGGTATCAAAGCTTGGTATTCTTTCTTTCATCATCAAATTCAAGAGTGAAAAATGGAAGGGATATCTTACACAATGCCACCCATGTTCAATGGATTTGACTTCACCTATTGGAAAGACAGAATGCAAGGGTTCTTAAACTCCATGGATTTTGAAGTTTGGGAAGCAATCTTGGAAGGCTACACTCCACCCATCAATAGCACCACTGACATCATGAAGCCTCACAACAAATGGTCTCAAGAAGAAAAGGATAAGTTCATGTTTAATTTAAAAGCAAAAAATTGTTTATTTTGTACATTGAATAAATATAAATTCAATAGGATAGCAAAATGTAAAATAGCCAAAAAAATTTGGCAAACTTTAGAATCCACTTATGAAGGAACATCTATTGTTCAGCAATTGAAATTTTTAGTTTCACAAAGTGAATATGATAAACTCAAGATGAGAGAATGTGAGAAAAATAAGGATTAATTTTCTAGGGCTAATGATGGAATCAGAGGAACAAGAAAGGATCATCTTGAAAGAAATGTAATTATTAATATGATTATGACTCTTCAACCTAAGCTTAGATCTAAGGTCATGACCATGGAAGAAATTAGAGACTCCTGAACTTTAAAATTTGAAGAGCTTCAAAGTCCTCTTATATCTTATGAAATGAATCTCAGACATGAAGGAGCTATTCAAGAAAGGCCCATTGGCTTAAAGACTACTTGAAAGGAGAAGGAACTCAATAAGCATAATGAGGGCAATGAAGAGGAGATTTCCTTTCTCAGAAGGAAGCTACAATGACTAATTGCTAGGAAGAAAAAAGGGGCATATCCATAAAGATTCAATCAACCTAAATGTAAAGAAAGAGATAAGAACTTTTTCAACTATAACTTATATTTTTCTTCTATAGAATGTTGGATGTGTGGAGGTAGAGGCCATATGATCTTTGAACATCCTAGTAGCTTCAAGATGCAATACAAGAATGAATCTATTGAAGAAGAAAAGAAGGCCAATGTCTATATAAGTTAGGATAATGGAAAACAAAGTGAAGAAGAAGTGGAGGAAGTTGCAAAAAATTATCAACTAATCTACATGGCCCTCACTAATGGTGATTCATCAAATGATGAACTAAATGACAATGAGAGGATTGATTTAATACGTAAAGAACTTTTGAATTTTAGGAATATTTGTACTAAGTTAAATAAACAAGTTAAGTGTAAAGAACATGAAATATCCTTATTAAATTTTACTATTTCTGATCTTGATAAACAACTCTCAGATCTAAGGGCTGAGAATGAGAAGTTAACCTTATCTTTAGAACTTTTCATACTGGGGGTTGTGGATGTTAAACTAATAAATGAATGATTAATGAAAGGAAAGGAGTTCCTTCGAATAGTACTAGGACAAGGAAGAAGTCCATAGGATGAAAGTGGACTTGGATGCTTCCATCAAGAAGTGGAACCTAAAAAACCTTCATCCCACCAAAAGGAACCTCCAAGAAATAAGGACACTACATCAAGGGAAGCTCCTATCCAATAAAAAATTCCTCAAAGGTTTGGTTCTTCTAGTATTTTTTTTTCAATAGGAGAATTGGATGTTATTTTTACAATAAGATTGGGCATAAAAAATGGGAGTACAATTTAATGTTTTATCACATGAGTACATGGACATATCATAAGACTCCTTGGTTTTATCAAAATACACTAAGAAAGGGTTTCATGTAGGATCACAAAGAAGATAGGAAGTTAACTCAAAGAACCACCATTGTTAAAAAGGAATGGAGAATTAAATGATAGGACCAAAAGCATTAGGACACCTTCACCAACAAATTTAGGAAGTTTGACTCAAAGGATATTCCTCGAAAGAGGAAACCCATTCACTAGCTCTTTAAATTCATCTTCTTTTGACATCATGACAAGTAGGAAAATGTAAGCTTTCCTTTATGTTCTCAAGGTTTATTAAAGACTATAGACCAATAGCAACCTTCCAAAATCTCATTCTACTTTCTGACAAAAGACATATTTCCAAAGTGAAATACATCTTTGCAAGGATGTTGTGAAATAACAAATATGCCTCTCTAATTTTTTTGTCATCATGGGGAAGATGTCTTCTGTAAATGAAAGAAATCTACTGTATTTTTAACATGCCAAAAAGATATCTTTCTTTCAAAAAAGACGTCTCGATTTTTGTTCAAAGCCCTCATTTGCTTGTGGCTATAAAATAAAAAATCCCATTTTTGTCATATTCTTCCGCAAATACCCCATAGAGATGACTATGGTTCTATCATTCATAGAGATTTTGGTAGAGATGACCCAGAAGAAGGTTACTACATCCATAAATCCACCCAAGGAATGTTCAAGAGGAAGTTCTAGCAATGTGTAGCCTTCATACATGCCCTAGTTTTGTAGTACACATGCTCAACATAGGTTTGAAACTACAAGGACCACTACCACTGTTTCTAAGTATTCTCTTAATTTTCCACTACATAGACAACAAGCTCTATTGGATTATTTCAAGCTTATGAAGTGGACATCTTTTATTTTTATGAATTTTCTTGTTCCTAAAGTGTTAATTCATGAATTATACTATAATATTGTCATTTCTAATGCTATTGTTAAAGCATTCACATCCACTGTTGGTAGGATTGTTGTTGAAGTCTCTCCTAAATTGTAAATGCACTTCTAGATATTTCTAGTTTAGAAGTCTTAGAATTACCATAGAGTCTATCCATGACATTTACACCAATGGTATAATGCTAATAGCTCATGATGAATTTTGTGATGTTTTATTTGAGAGAGATATGACATTTGATAGAGGTCATATTCACTTATTATTTTGTATAACATAAAGGTAAAAGGAGGTAGTTATGGTTATTTACTGCCACCACAAGGTTTTTTACTATATTTCTTACTTACAAGATTACCATTGGATCTAGGACATACTTTGTTGAGATATTTTGAGTCTCTATGCTAATGAGAGAATCCTTGGACACCCCTACCTCATCAACTTATTGATCTACTAGAAAGGTGTACCTATCCTAGAGTTGCCTTTGCTTAAAGACAAGTAGACTCTTAGTGAGTACGCTAAGAAGAGGAGTTCTTATCATATATTAGAAGTAGAACCCAACACTAGACCTTTGAAGCAAAAGAAGGAAGCCTATCCACAATTAAGAAGATTGAAATCCTCCAAAGCTCAGATCAATTCTTCTCTAATGAAATTATTTTGATCCTTTATCCAAGCCATTAGAAAGCTTGGGAGGAACCTTTCTTACTTGCTAAGAGTTTGGCTAAGGGTGGGATACCTCCTCCCTTCAATGGACAAGTATTTGAGAAGGTCACCACTCCTATCTCTAACAATGAGGAGGATGATCTTATTTCTCCATGCCATTCTTTGGTAGTAGGCCCCTCATGCACTTATCACTTAGGGATGAAGTTAGATGCTGAGCCAAAGACATTCCCAACTAGTGTTCAAGGGGAGCACCATGCTTCTATGTAGTAGCCAGAGCACCATTTTCCAATCCCTCCTACTTCCACTACTCCATATCATGCTAATGCTCCTAGCTTTTTTGAGCAATGAGCTATGGAGAGCATCTTTGAGATCATGTCCTAATGGGTTCTAGTTTAGCAATCACTAGCTCCACCCGCTTTCTCTCAATTTCAATTGAAGCTTCGTTCTAGGTAGGCTTCAGTGCAATAGGTTAAGTCCTTTGATGAGGACACTTAGAACTCTAGCCATTTGAGCACCAACAATGATGATGATGAGGAGGAGACTTATCATTCATCTTAAGCAGTAGTGGGTTCTAAGTCTACGGATGATACCATGGTGAGTGATTAAGGCCTTATTAGGTTGTTTTCTCTCTCCTTTTGGTGATAAAAAAGGATGCGACATTTTTTTTCCTTCACATATGTAATTTTTGGACTTTGCACATATGTGACTAATCTGTGGTTTTCCAACTTGGGTACTTTGCACAAAGTTTAAGAGTACACATCTCATTAATTTCATAGGGCTAATGAAGTAAAACTAGTTTTTATCAAGAGTGATACTTCATCTATTCATAATAAGAAGCATAGCTGATCCAAGCCTTTCAGTAATCTATCTATCATGATTCTAGAATCATCCAACATTCTTTTATAAAGATCAACAATTTGATAGCAAGTTCATGGCAAGAGAGTTTAAAACATGCATATTCAACTTTTAAGTCTAATCATGCTGAATATATCAGAAGATCAAACACAACCAATCAACTTTTTATCCAAAAGAAGATTCATAAATGAATATATGATAATCATGTTAAAGGCAAATAACAACATATGGATATACCTCATATCTTACCAAAAGAGATCATTAACACCTATTCTAGTACATCTCAATTCATATTTGCAATAAGGATCTTAGGTACTTAACAAGATATATTCACAACATATAGAAGGTTAGATAATAAATAGAGCTCACAAGTAAGTTTATATAACATATAAACATCAGGAGCCTTCACCATAAAAGTTCATCTTTAGATAAGGAGTTGATAAATGTCCTCTTTTACAACATTACCATATGAATATGCTCTTCCTTGCTCATTTTTAGCTAAGGGTAAGTTTAATTGTGAAGTTTTGCTACTTGAGTGTCTTTTGGTATAAGCCTCAATAGATTCCCACTACACTGATGGCCTCTTAGATTAGGTACAAGTTCCTCCTACATATGTATAAATTCTAATCCTCCCTTTTGGGTCCTTTTGTATTAGCTTGTTCATTTCTGATCAAAGTACTATCCCTACAAATCAAAGATAAGATCAAGTGTGGAGACTAGACTCTCCTATTAATAGTACTTCATAATGATTCCTTTTGCAATGATACTTTTCTTATAAGATTCATGAATTTCATTGAAGGTACTAATTCAAATTCTTCAATTATCATATACCAAAAATCTTCCAAAATAAATTTGACTTTATGATTTTAGAACAAACCCATAACTCAAGGTCAAAAGCTTATCAGTTCATGAAATTTCTACAAGGATTTTATATCACTTGAAACTAATATATCAAAATATGATTTTTCAATAAAACTTTTAAAAGTTTACAAGTACCATAAACTTTAATTCAATTATAAGATTAATCACATTGTGCTCATAAGATATACCATAATTTAAAATATTCTAACAATATCAAATATCTTCTCTTGTAACCAATTATCTTAAAACTTGTAGAATACTAATGCTAACATCCCACACATCAACCCAATTTAGTCTTTCCAAATTAAATACTAACATGATATTTAGCAAGTAGGGATATCAAAACTTACCTTGACTTGCCTTACTTGCAACTGAGAATTAAGATGCCTAGAGTGCTAGAGAATGAGATTCCTCTTTCAAGGTTTCTCTTCTAGAACAAAATTCTTCAATTTTCAAGGCTTGACCACCTTTCAAATATTGTCTAGATAGTGCCTTCTCATTCTCAAGTTCCTTCCTCTTGATTCTCCAAGCTTTTCGAACTTCCTTGTTCTCTTGAGTTGTCAAATCTTTCTTGACTACCCCTATGATTTGTTTTCCTATCGCTTTTAACCTACAAAAAATCCTTTTTAGGCACATTCAGATAAGATCAAGGAGTCTTATGATATGACCAAGTGCTCATGTGGTAATATTTTAAATTGCAGTCCCATTGCTTATGTCCAAATTTATGATAGTAATAACGTCTTACTTTCCTATAGAAGTTAAAGTGATCATACCTAGGAGTTGCTCTAGTATAAGATATAGTGCCCATTCATTCTTCAATCTTTGGAGTAGCCTTAGGTTGAAATGGATTTTGTGTAGATGATTTTTCTTGTGTACAACATCCCAACCCACTCTTATCATGTAGACTTCTTCCTTGTCCTAAGACCATCTAAAGTGACTCTTTCCCTTTAACTATACTTTCATTCATAAGTTTTACATCTACAATTTCCACTTTAGCCTACTCATAAGACAAGGTTAGTTTTTCATTCTTAGCCCTTAGGTTTGAGAGTTCATTGGTAAGATTGAAAATTGATATTTAATAGAGAGATCTCATGATCTTTGTCTTAAATTGCTTATTCAACTTATTGTAAAGATTTTAAAAATATAATAATTCATTACATAACAAATCAAACCTTTCTTCCTCACTTAGTTCATCATTTGAGGAGCCAACAACATCATCTATAAGGCCCATATAGAGAAGGTGTGCAGTTTGAGCATCATCATCCACTACTTCCACATTTTGCTTTCCATCATCCCAACCTGTATAGAACTTGGTCTACTTCATCTCCCCATCATTTCTATCCCTCTAATATAACCTACAATTACTAGGACATTCGGAGGCCACATGGCCTCTTTCACCACATACACAACATACTATTGAAGAGGAACCAAAGTAAGAATTTGAAAAAGTTCTATTTCTTTCCTTACTTTTTTCTTTATTAATGAATTCATTGGATTTTTTTTGATTAAAATTGTTACTTTTTCTTGCCATAAGACTTTGTAGTCTTATTAAGAGAAGAGCTATCTTCTCTTCACTACCTGTATCTTGTTCAGTAGGTTCCTTTTCTTATAAGGCTAATTTTAGGACTATGGATTTTTCTTGGATAGGCCCTTCACTTATGATGCTCATTTGATAAGCAATAAGAGCACTTTGAATCTCTTCAAATTTCAAAATAGCAAAGTCTCTAATCTCCTCCATGGCTATGACCTTTGGTCTAAATTCCAGTTGGAGAGTTCTAATCATTTAAAATATGACATTACTTTTTGGTAAATCTTTACTAGTACCTCTAATAGCCAAAACAAGATCATTTGATCTAGAGAAATAATCTTTTATTTTCTCTCTGTATCTCATTTTGAGCTTATTGTACTCAATTTACAAAACCAAGAGTTTAGATTACTTTACTATTAAATTTCCCTCATAAGTAGCCTCTAAAGTTACCCAAATTTCTTTGGGCATTTTACAACTAGATATTTTATAAATATGAACTTATCTTTTTCTTCTTATGTCCATTTTCTCTGTGGCTTGATGAATTTTGTTGTGCTATCAATGGGTGATGTGTAGCCTTTAATGATGGACTCCTAAACTTTGAACTCCATAGATTCGAATAATCCTTGCATCCTAGCTTTCCAATAGGCGAAGTCAAATCCATTGAACATGGATGGCTCTGTATAAGATGCCTCATCCATTTTTCACTCTTGAAGTTGAGAATTAGCAATGTTGAACCTATTGGAAAAAATTCATAGCAAGGGGGTTTGGGTGGTCTAGGGGGGTAACACCCTTCATAGCTAAGGGAGGTAACAACCACCCATGTTGGCTTTAAAAATCTCCAACAACTATTGTGAAATTTTACCAAAACCTAAACACCCACATTGGGGGGATATGATATCCACATTGGCATTAGAAAATTTTTAGCAAATTTTGTGAATTTTTTCAAGGCCCAAACACCCACACTAGGGGCTTGGTGGTAGAAAAAAGAACAAAAAAATTGTAGATTAAGTTAAGTAAAGAACTTGCGTGGAGGCTCTCCTTCTAGCACTAAGAAACTGTTGCAATGGAAAATCTCAATCACTATAAGAGACCAAGGATTCTTAGTTGTATGAAACCTCACCTCCAAATCCCCTAGGGCCTCCATAAGAAAAAATGGAATTCAAGGTGCCTTGGATGGTCCGGTAGATCACCCAGAGACTTAGGGGGATGCAAAACAAGGGTGTAACAAAAGTACAAAAATATGAAAATCTATGAAATAATGCACTAAAATATAATACTTATATATGAAATTGCACATAATCTAAAATTATAAATTTCATTAAATGAACAAAGAATGAGTTCAAAGATGTGTAGAAAATAGGTTCCCAAAAGGTGGGCAAAAGCGGGTTCACTTGGGAAAGGGGTTCAGAGCCTGTTGAAGCCACAATCAACTCCATGATCTGGTATCTCTACCACTTTTGATGCTATAGAACCTACTTTGTCTCCTCCTTAGATCTGTAACATTGGTTGATGTTTGGGATTATGGAAATGTGAAGGATTCAGGTGGCCAAAGTGTGCCATGTTGGGATTTAGTGATATAGGGGGTAACATTGACACCCAAAGCTCACATATCCAAAGGGGGAGTAATAGGAGGTAACAAGTTACAAGAGGTCCATGTTGCTAGGAATCAAGAAGCTACATTTTTACTAAGAAATAAAGAGCTCTTTGATGCCAAAGTGCCAAGAGTAATGAATTACCAAAGTATGTAACCTTGACATGGTTTCAATGTGTGATTTTTATAGGGTTATGGCCATGATTCTTGCTGAAAATTGGCTGAAAATGGCTAACATGATTGGCTGCAAATTTGTTGCCAAACTGCTAAGAATAGCTTCCATGTTTAGGGGGTAGGTAAGGTTCACCCCCCATGCATCCTAGCTATCTGGCCCCTCCACACTATCTTACCCCCTCCTATCATAGTTGGTTGACCCCCTTCCACTAGGGGGAAGAATGTCCATGTTGAGGGGGGATGGATGGTCAATGTTGGGGATGAGGATTAACCTCCTCTAGGCTAGATCATCCTCCTTTTCATGCTAGGAGGTAGGTGAGTCCTACACTCCCCACCCCCTCCCCACCCACCCCCCTCCCCCAACACCTTGCAACCCTCCATGTTGGCTTTGAAGTCTCCTAGTTGGCTTACCCCCCTACAAGGGATGTGTTAGTGTAGGGAAAAGTATACCCCTCATAAAACCAATCAAATTACCATTTTTGGCATCAAAAGGAAATTTTAACTTTCCCAAGCCTAAATATAAACACTAGGTGACTTTTTTCACTTGGGGAATGAGGCTCTGATCACTTATGAAGCATTTTTCAGCTCCAATAGTATGAAATATGTTAGATTACCCCTTTATGAGTTACAACCTTCACATTTACAATAAAATATTACCTCATGTTTTATGGGATGGGATTACAAAGGTTTCAACATGCAAATTTTGTGATTTTTCAAATAGCCACCTTATCCCAAGTAATTGAATGAAATCGATGACTATCCTCCCCAACAAACCAAAGTAAATTCTTCACAATCTAATTAACTTGATATACGAATTGGCCTAGGGGATTAAAAACCAATGAACTCTAAATAGGAATGCTTGAGAGGATATATTTTGCCCAAGTTATCTTACCTACAAAAGACAAAAACATACCTCTCCATGAGACATCAGTAAATAAGCCTACTATGTTCAAACCTTTCTATTGGGCACTCCACATGAAAAAGCTCTATCTTGCTCTAATTGATTTCAAGTTTTGTTGACTAAAAAAATCCATCCAATGCCTACATCATTTTTCTAGCCTCAAGAATAGATTATGAAGAAAGAATCATTATGTAATCTACATACTAAAGATCGTGAAGGTTCTAGGAAAATGAGGACATGACATTTTACTTTCTGATCCATTTACAATGGTTATCAGTAACAATAACAAAGAGATATGGTTATGAAAGGTCACCTTTCCTAAGCCCCTAGCTTGGGAAAAATTGCTAAGATATTTTTTCATTTAGGAAAACTTGAAATCTAATTGTAGAAAGCATGAACCTAATCATCTCACAAAACCCTAACTCCTCCAAAGTAAAAAGTAAGGCATCCTAGTCCTCCTTATCATATGCTTTTGATAAATCAAGTTTAAGTAAGAAAATCTCTTATTTTTAGGTGTAAGCCCAATGCAAAGCCTCATTTGTCATAATGATACTATCAATAATTTTCCTCCTAGGATGAATCCTGATTGATCTACCTCTATTGTATTGGGTAGCAAGGGCTTTATGCAATTCACCCAAAACTTGGAAAAAATTTCATTAAAACCATTGTAAAGGTTGATAGGTTGGAAATCCCCTAGGGATTACACCTCTTCTTTCTTGGGTAGTAGGATAATGAAGGTATTATTCTAGGTTTTTTGAAAAGTACCATACTTGAATCTTGCTCAAAAAAATATCCTCAAAATTCCCTTCCAATGACATCCCAATAGGATTTGATGCATTTAAAATTCTAGCTATCCAACCTAGGAGTCTTATGATTTGACACCTCAACCACTACTAAATAGATCTCCTCTCTAGAGAGTCTTCCATATAAGAACTCAGTATCAATAGGGGAAGCCAAGTAGGGGATCATACTTAATGAAATATCATGAATGGGCTTTGTCAAAGAGCACGTGTCGATGCATCCCTGATGATGCATCCCTGTTGACGCATGTTTTGATGTGTCAATGCATATGAATCGACATGGTGTCTAAGTTTGCCTATACAAATGCATGCACCCACTATATTTATGACATTGTTAAGTCAATAGAGTGGCTAGGTTTTGTATTTTGTTTTCATAATAGTTAGAATATCTTCTATGTGCTTGTAATAGAAGTCAAGAAGTGTACGAGATCTTATTTAAGCACTAATGTACTTAGACACTTTAGTGTAATGGTAATAAAGATAAACTTCTTGAAATACCTTGTAGCATTTGGAAATATTTTAATGCTTACTTTAACATACTTTAAATTCATGTATGTAGTTAATATTTACATTTCCATCTTTGTTAATCAATCGACAGAATGAGCACAACTAGTGTCGAGCATAAACATGTGTTTTCTTGGTAATCCTAGTAGTATTATTACTTGGTTCACATTATAGCATAACGCTTAGTAATCCTAGTAGTGGATACGTGCATTCAGGACATGTATGACAAGCTAGGAATGAATACTCATCACCCTTAGGCTACTTTAGGATTTACATCCTTGTTGTTAATTAGATTGAATAATTAATTTCTCTATTTTTATTAAGATTAGCTTAAGGTTTCAAAAACATCAACAATCATATGCATCAATTTGGACTAAACCATATGTGACAAAGCTACCACTAGTCCAAGTGGGAAGACATTGTCCTACGATCAATGCTTAACAATCTAGATGTCAAACTAGTTTCATCCATGGAATTTGATTAGATTACATGTGAATGCTTGTAATTCATATGATTTGGTGTAGCAAGTACTCTGTCACTCATCATTAATACCTTGAGGTTCTTTACTTCAATTCTCTTTAATATAGATCCTATCATTGCTCCTATGATTGATTTCATCATGTGATGCATTCTTGGTCCTATGTGAAAAAGACATGTTTTTATTTGATAACATGTGTGACTTAAAATATTAATATTTTCAAAAAAATGAATCATTAATACCTTTATAGTGATTGTGTATAATATAACTAATCTAGATACTTGGCACCATCCTTAGCAATGGTGCTAATGATAATCAACAAAGTACCCCCTACACGCAACCATTTGAATTACAAGTGTTCACATGCAATTCAGTCAAATTTCATAGATGGACCTATTTTGGCATCTAAATTATTAAGCATACTATCTTCCCACTTGGATTAGTGGTAGCTTTGTCATGTATGATTTAGTCTAAAGTGAATCATATTATTGTTGATGTTGTTGCAGTCTTAAGCTAATCTTAATAATGATAGAGAAATTAATTATTCAATCTAATTAACAATAAGAATATAAATGTCGAACTAGCCTAAGGATGATGAGTGTCAATTTCTAGCTTGTCATAAATTTCCTAAACTCACATATCCACTCTTCGGATTACCAAGTGTTCTACTACAGGGCGAACCAAGCAATAACACTGCTAGGATTACCAAGTGAACATCTGTTTATGCTCAAAACTAGTCACACTCACTCCATTGATTGATTAGCAAAGATGGAAATGTAAATATTAACTACATACATGAATTTAAAGTGCATTAAAGTAAACATTAATCTTTTTCCAAATGCTTCAAGGTATTTCAAGAAGTTCATCTTTATTGCTATCATACTGAAGTGTCCAACCGCAACAGTTCTCAAATAAGGATTCGTACACTTCTTGACTCCTACTATAGGCACTTAGAAAATATTATAACTATTATGGAAATAAACTACAATAACCTACCTACTCTAGTGACTTAATGATTCCATAAATGCAATGGATGTGCACATTTATATAGACAGATTCAAATGTCATGTCGATGCATCGATGCATGCTCATGGATGTAGCCCATTGATGAAAATTCATCATACCCCCACAACTAATTCAAAATTTGTCCTCAAGTGAACAAAATAAGGATTGAGCTTATTAAAAAATTTGGGAAGGTATGGAACCATCGACTAACTTACTAACTCAAAAACTAACGCTAAATGCCCAAGTGTATAGATTGACAATAATTACAAAAATGCGTATTCATGAAAAAAATTAAATACCTATATGAGAATTGATAGCTAGAACTCCTCTACCTACCGAAGATGAGAAGAAGATCAAATGATTCTAGGAGATGGAGGTTTTTGAGGTATTGAAAGACCTTCCCCTACCTTCGATGCACATGGTTGTTGAGGTTGAGGTTGTTGAGGCTCTTCTGATGCAACTACTACTTCTAGTGGATGACAAAAAGTATCTACCAATGCTTTCATCTTCTCCTCCTTAGTCTAGGGATCATACACAATCCACATGGCATCATCAATGTAAGCTAGTATGGAAACATTCCATGGAAAAGGCATGGCTAGGAACAACTCCTTGACATTCACAAACCAAGTAGTGAATTATTTGCAGTTGATCTCAAATGTTCTGATAGAATTTTCTAGCTTCTAGTAATCATTCATCCTCTTGGCTAGGTTCTTATCCATTGATCAATGATCTATGAAGTGGTCTATAAGAACTTCAAGCTTGGCATTAGCTATTTCTAGCTTTTGCATCATGTCCTTATGGTCCCTGAACTCTACCTTGTACAAGAGGTAAGAGTTGGCCACTTGCTTTTCTACTTCTGACCTTGGCCTTCCAGAAATTAGCATTACCAAGTTCGCATATCGAAGGTTGACTAACTCCATATATTCTGTCATCTCTTTGATCTACAACTCCTTTAGATATATTTTGGCTTTGTTGCACATATTGAGTCCATGAAAGATGGGCTACCACATGTCACCTCCTTGTTGGATTTACTAGAGGGTCTCATTCATCTTTGCCTTCGCTAGTTAGATTTCTTTCTCATTGACTTATTTTAGAAGCCCATCCTAGTCCCTATAGTGATTTTTGACACATTCAAACTTTAGGGCCTCATTCTTCTAGGATGCTATCTAAATGGCTAATTTTTGATGAAGCACATGGAATTCCTCCATTGAGAGATTTCAATTTTTAGTAGCCAACCTCCACAAATCTATATTCATATTGGCAAGCTACTCTTGCAATTGTTACAAAATTTCCATCATTTATTCTTTTTGTGCCTTGATATTCTATAGGCATTGATTATCTTGGGTTAGAACTAGATTCTCTTTGCAGACCTTTAACAAGTCCTTTTCAATGTTGTAGGTCATGGCCTCTATTAACTACTGGTCAATGACCATCATCTCCTTTTTGTTCTTAGCCTCTTGAATTCTATCTTAAAGCTGTAAGAAAGCTTCATCTCTTGTTACTACTTAGCTGAGAATGGTGGGATTAGCTAGTCAAGCTTTCAAAACCACAACCTCAATAATCAATCATCGATTTTCAGATGTAGCTACCTTGAGTTAGACATTGGCAATTATGAGCTTGCTCCTAGCTTCCAATAGTGCCAATAGGATGGTAGTGAATTTATTCAAAATATCATAGATCTCTAGAAGCAATTTCCCATTTCCTACTAGTCAATCTAGCACCTCCTCATGCTAGGCTATGCTAAGCCTTCCATTGGCTACTCCTACAGACATCTACACATCCCTGAGTGTAGCAATATTAGACATGATGGCCACAAGAGTTTTTAATGTTTCTACCATGCAATCAGCCACCACCTCTGCTACTATCTCCTACCCTTGGTGAGGCATCACCAAAATAGTTTCTCCCTTGCCCTTCTCTAGGGGCACTGAGAAAGTGGTGGTGTTCTCAGAGATCTCTATGAATTATTGTTGTCCTGGTAGGGATACTATTACTTCCTAGGCACTAGGATTTAACCTTGCAGGCATCTACATTCTTTAGGTAGTGAACAATAATATAGTCTCCTCCAACCAGTTTACTATTTGAGTTACCTTATTCAAATGGCTCATAGCTTAGTAGTAGACTAATGGGTCACCACCACTTTGTCCTACCTGCTACTACTATAGGAGTTGCTCATAGAGCTTATGCATATGCTCAATGGAAACACAAACCTCTAGCATTGTGTCTTGAGTGGTTGGTGGTGGTGGTGGTTTCTCCTCTTCTTGCAGATTAGTAGGTGCCTTATCCTTCATCATCTCCTACCAAGAGGTAGGAAGAGCATGATGAAGGGTGTCATTGGCATAGTGCGCTCTACCTCCCCTTTTGTACAATTTTCTAATAATGCCAAAAAAGGAAAGCATTTCCTCCCATGCTCATTCTCTTTAAATCTCTTCTTTATCTCTAGAAAGATGAACTATGGAAGGTTGACAAGGAATTTACCACTCAGAGCTACACAAGAATGGGTAGAGAAGGCAATGATATTGCTTCGCCTCACTGTTGGATTCAGGTGATAGGTTGCAATTTTGAAATAGGCCCTCTCTACCTTAGTAAGTACACCATACTCCTTATAATCCACTCCATAGCACCATTGGATCCATTCTTTCTTCACTTTTGGATCTACCTACATTGAGATTTTTTCCAAGGATACCCCAATATCTAGCAATGCAAGGACCTCTATAATGGCCTCCACAAAGTAAGATACACTAATGTCCTTTATTTTCACTATGGAATCTACCTACTTGTTACTCCAAAAGATATATGTTTCTCCCATGTACCACTCCCCACTAGAAGTGAGGATAGGCCACATGGGAGAGGTCTGTAGTTTTGTTTTGGCCTCTTCCTGTGTCGAGTCCAAGAAAGGGCCAAAGTTTAGTTGTTGAAGAACTAACCCTAAAATGTCCTTGAAATGAACATGCTTTAGGCAAGCTTTAGTCAAAGTGACCTCTAGGTTTTGTCTAGGCCCAAGCACCTGGTCTCAATGTGATTTTCCAATCCTAGCTATGGAAATATTTATGATAGAATCCACCACAGGCTCCTCTCAAAGAGGTCCTATTACACGTGTTTCTACTACTTCCTCTTGTGAATGCTATTGTTATTGGCCCCTTCCTCCTCTAGGTTGCTCATCCCTTGGTTGGGATGGTCCTTCTTGCTACAATCATTTATCTCTTAGTTTGGGTGCCATATGCAATCACAACATTGCCCAAGATTAGCATTTTATGTGTAACTTAACACTTACATACCTTGTCTCTTTTGATTAGTTACACTTCAATTGAGTTGTGATTATGGTGGATTGATTAATTTAATATTATTTTAGTTTGATATCTACCAAAGTTCATTGGTAAGGTTTAACTTACATGAATTAGTAACTTTCAATATTATATTATTAGTTAAACCTTGTGTGAGTTAGAAAAATTTCAAAAAAAATTCCATCAAAAACTTATGATTTATGGCCCCCATGACGTAAAGCTCACCTCTAGTAGCTATAGGATCGAAGAACAGAGTGAATCAGATAAGTGGTTTGAAAGCTATGGGCATAGGAAGGCTCTCGGCTTTGAAAATGGCAAAAACTTCCTTGGTGTTGAATGGAAAATGTGAAAAAATGGCTAAGTCCCCATTGCTATAACATTTTTTCCTATGTCAATGGGGATGCATCAACGTAGTTGTAGAATAACGAGTTTTCTCAAGAAATTGAAGTCCAGAAGAAGCTAAAAAAGTTGCAAACAAGATGAAATGCTTAAAGAGGGCTAGAATATGCACAAAAAAGGAGATTTAATTTAGAGATTATTAGCCAATGAGTGTAAAACTAGATGTAATCAATGTGGAATTCATAAGTTTTAAAAGAAAAATGACTAAGGAATAAGAAGTGTAACCATCCCAACTAAGGAGTATGTAAGTGGATCCTTGCCAGAGTAGGCTCATGCCCTTAATGCCCTCAAGCCAAGGATTCTGTGGGCCCCTAGGATAATTAACGGTTGTGGATCATTACAAACTAAATCATCAAATAAGTCATTAAATAATTTCAACATTTTACCAATGAACCCATCAAAACAATCATAAAAAGTGTTAGTGAGGCAATTAATGAAAAGAAGTGATGGATGAGAGGGAGTATGGAATGGAGTTTCCCATGATGGTCACATAAAGTCCCTTGTGAAATATGTGATTAATTATGATCTTAGAACTTCCTTGCTTACTCCACATTAAGACCATCCTCTTCTAGTGACTTTGCATTGACACTTTAGACCATTCCACCCTCCAAGGAACAAGAACATCGCCACAGACCACTTGACATTCCTGAAGAAGAAGATAAGAGAAGCATAAAGTACTAGTAGCCCAATATTATATGTCATAGTTACATGGGTGCCTTCAAGCATGGGTAACATGTCCTTCCAGCCCCATAACAAGTGCTTGTAGCCCAATATTGTATCTAAGGGATGTGCTTTGAATTTCCATCATATTTTTATTTTTATTTTTCTTGAATGAGAACCACACCACGCAAAGACATACTCCCTATTATTGATCTATGGCGTAATGCTGAGAAATCCATGGAAATGTTCATGTAACTCAAATGGTAGGTAGGCAGAAAACTGACAAATCCCTTTGAAGTCACACCCTTGTCAATCAACTTAATTTATTTAAAGTTCAGAAAGTACAAAGGTCACTAGTTCATTATAAATTATTAATAAGGAACCTCATATTTCCAAAATGAGGAAGCACCATAGAGGTGAGTGGAGTGAGGGAGGACATGGACTCACTACCTGTTAACATGAAAAGAATCAATGTTCCATTAGTAAAGATCAACATTCTAAAGTGAAATCTAGCCATTTGTAATCAATTAATCAATAAATTTTAAACCACCACTAATAGTAGCTATAGCTTGGCACTAAGTCCTAATGGTAACAAAGAAAAAATAAAGAAAGATAAGAAAAACACAAACAAAGAAAAATATTTATAAAATTGTAAAGTACCCAAGAAAATGAAAAACCTACTAAACATGATGTAAAACAAAAAAAATGAAAATGCACTTATTATTTCTTGATTCAAGATGGGGCATTTTCCCCACAACTAAGCTTATAGGTGAAACAAGAGCTAATAAGTGGGTTGCATATTTCCATGTATTTTTGGAATGGTTTTGCATTCTCATTTTCAATCCATGGGGTTTCTTTTGGTTTAGTGGCTCCTATGTGAACTTGGTTTGCATCCACACTTGTTCCTTAAGTTTGTTATGGATTAGTATAGGGATCATATAATACTTTGAACTTCTAACCCACAAATGCATACTTTATTATTATTAGTAATGCATGAAGTTTCCTAACTCTTCACAATGATAGGTTCATCATTTACATCTTGTGTTGGAGTAGTGATAATTGTTATGATTAGGAGACATTGTTTTTGTGACAAAGGGTGTTACACCAAATTCACCTTGTGCTAGTTTTGATGAGCCAGTAGGTCTACAAGTTTTTTTCACCTATGTGGAAACTACCCTAAAGAAAGAATGTTTCTGCAACTTTTGTTGAGATCTACCAACATTATCATTTGTTTGTATGTTCACAGCACAAGTGGCATTCTTTTGTTGAGGCTATGATGTTAATTTTTCTTATGTTGTTAGCAATGACATATGTTGGAGAGAAGTATGAGAATATTGAGGAAGTGATGGAGGATAAGAGGTACCAGATGGTGATCCCATAGGAAATGTTGTGGATTGATTATATTTGGGAGAGTGGTAGTAGTGATTTGAGGTAGAGGAAGTAGAACCATTTGGAGAAATAGGTCATTAAACATAGTATCCATACAAGTCCGATTGGTAATAAGGGTATTGTTGGTTTGTTAATGGCCTTCACCATGACTATGGGTTTTGCGACTATTGTTAATAGTAGTTTTCAGGCTAATAAGAAATCCCACTGGGATAGTACAATTGATTGTAGGATTGTCTATAATTACCTTTTGAGTAAGGTAATTTTTTAGACACTTGCTTTTCTATAAACTTGGGATTCAAAACAAAAGTCCCATACTCTTGTAGAGTCAACATAGCTAGGCAATAGCCCTTTGGATGGTCATATTGGTAGATGTCACATCCATCATCCTCTTCTATGGTTGAGTCTATAGCCTCTTCTACTATAGCTATTTTTCCTTTTCTCTGATAAGTGTTCCTACCTATTTATTTGGTCTTTCTCCTCTTCTTTTTTTGGTCACTTAATCCTTTTTGCATTACCCTCTCCTCTATGGTTTTCATGTAGGTTGTAACTTTTTCATTTATCAATTTCCACATCTTATTTATCCTTGCGTACAGTTTAGTGATAGAATTTTGTATTGGCAAGCTTTGTTGTGAAATCACCTCATCAATAGATACCTCTTTCTCCTCATCATAGATATGAACCCCTTTCTTGTGAAGAGTTGGATCCCAATTATATTCCTCTACATTCTCTCATTTACATAGCTCTTATTTTTCTTTTGCCACCTTCTCAACTAGCCTTTATATCTGATGGGTTTCAATTCATATAACTGACCTTGGGCATAAATCCCAAGGGTCTCCCTCATTTGATTATGAATACCATCTATGATATGGAAAAGCTACTCTTTTTGAGAGAAATCATCGCCTAAACATCTATATAGTAGAAAATAGTATCTATCCAAGGCCACATCTAAGATTCATGTTTTTCTTTCTTCCATCCTTGGATTTCTTTTCTCAAGTTGGACACTCTCGCATAGGTTTGGTATTTTTCATTAAAGAACTCCAGCATTCTAGACCGTCAGTGGATTGAATTTAGTTCCAATGGTCTATACCAACTTTCAAATTTCTCTATTACTATCCTAGTAGCATAACACTTGATAATCCTAGGAGTGGATACGTGAGTTCAAGATGTGTACAACAAGCTAGGAATGGACACTCATCACCCTTAGGCTAGTTTAGGATTTATATTATTGTTGTTAATTAGATTGAATAATTAATTTCTGTATTGTTGAGATTAGCTTAAGGCTGCAACAACATCAACAATCATATGCCTCACTTTGGACTAAACTATACATGACAAATATACCACTAGTCCAAGTGGGAAGATAGCATCCTACGATCAATGCTTAACAATCTAGATGCCAAACTAGTTCCATTCATGGAATTCGACCAGATTATGCATGAACACTTGTAATTCATATCATTGGGTGTACAAGGTACTCTACCCCTCATCAATACCTTTCCATAGTCTAGAATTAACCCTTTTATTCTGATCATACAAGTTATAAAAATAGGCAATTGCAACCTAGAGATCCTCTTGGGCATATGGGGAGAATCTAACCAAGGCTAAGACATAGTTGTGAATGAGTTAAAGAAATATTTTTATTTCATATTATAGATGGAAAAGAAAACAATGGGTTTTCCAACCTAGTCAATTCAATATTGCAGTGACCACAAGCTTTATGATCAACAAGTGAGAATTAGATACCTAGTTCTCATGTTTACTTGGCTATATTTCTAAAATTCTATGATAGCATTTTAAGCTTTTGAAATTTAATTGATGTTTTCCAAAGGTTAATTTATTGATGTGGCATTTTAGCCATAAATTCTGACTATTTATATTTTCCTTATTCCATACACCTCAGACACCTATACTCATACATGTGGATATAGGAAATATCATATTGATGAATATCCTTCAGGCACAAATGCTATTGTTGCTATTATTGCTTATATAGGGTAAATTATTATAATTGAAATGAAAATTTGTGCAATGATTTGTTTTCAAATAAAACATTTACTGTTAACAAATATTTTATCATTTATTATGATTGTAGATATAATATGGAGGATCCTATGATCTTGAAAAAATCTTCAGTAGAACATGATTTTTCTCATGGCCAAGTTTATGAAGTATGTATTAACTTATTTTTTCATCATTACTGAAGACATTTCATATTAGTTTTTGAGTTTAGGAGTGCTTCCTTTTTCTATAACTTAAAAGATCTTTCATATCATTAATTTCTGAATATTTTACATTTGTCATGCATAGTGTGTATTACTTATGTTATTAGCAATATGACAAACATAATTACTTTTTATGTTCTTTCTAATTATGTTTATTAATCTTGTTACTCAAGATCATATTGCAAAATATGTCACTCATTTTCAATACTTAAAATGAAAATTTACATGTTAAAATCTTTGCAAATTAAGACTATAGCCTTCAATGTCAAAGGTGGTGGGTGCTATAGGGTATCCTAAAAAGATTCATTAGCTACATAGACAAATTGAAAATATACAAGGAACAAAACCAAGTAGTGTAAGAACCTAAAAATGTGCTAAAAATTTGAAGTGTCTTAGGAAGGATGAGTTTCCCTTAGCTTTTTACTAGATGGTAAGCCATGATGTAAGAAATCTAGAGTTGGCTTATTATGAAACATTCATTGAAGAAATGTTTTCCAAAAGGTTGCTAAAACTCAACACCAAAAATAATACGAAACACTTTTAGAGAATAGCTAGCAATGAAATAAATCATTATCTAATTCTAAGCATCTGAGTGTCCTTGGATACATTTGAAAAAATTGGAACTTATTAGAGAATAGTAGCATGACCTCTTGCAAGGATGGCATGTGTACATTGAGAAAATATCCTTTTTACATCAAGGATGACTCATGTTAATGTTTTAGAAAAGAAAATCCTAATAGTTAGGAAGCTTAAAACTGTGGCTAAATGGCATGACTAAGACATTGAGGTGTCTTCTAGGCATTATTTTTTTGGAATTAAACTCTTATGTCTAAAATACCATACATCGGCACTACTTACAAGACCAAAAATGTAAAAAATTGGGCCTTTTGAGATATGTTGTATTGTTGGATTGATGGTTGACTAATTGAAAACTATTTCAACTTGCTAATGAGTTTACTAGCTCAGTTTGCCTTGAAAAAATTTCATCTAGAATATACAAAAAAATATGTCCATAATTTTTGCAAAATTTTAGGGAAAAATATTGAATTTTTTAATACTTAAAAAGAATAATAATAATAACACGTTTGGCTACAACTTTGTGAAGTAACATGTTCAACAAGGCATATTTCTTTACTTCATGGCTTTGGCTTTTCCTTAATTAAATTCATTTTGTTATATAGTGGCATATTCCTCTTCTTCACCATGCAATGCTATTTCATTTAAATGTGCATAAAGTGCATTAAAATACATGTTATTCTTGTTTACCACACTAATATTTAGTTTTTGAATCTTTGTTTATTATATTTGCATGCTTTCATGTTTGTTTAAAATATATATCTGCAAACTTGTTTGGACACTTTTTTGTATTTCTGAATCTTGTAAAGCTTAGATAAATAGATGTCATGCACAATGCAAGAAAGAATTTGCATTACAAGAGAAGGAAAACAATACCATTATATTGGACTAGGACGTGATTTCATTTCTTATTATTCACAATTTTAAATATCATTATTGCCTTATTATATTAGTAATTATTTAATCTAAACCTACGTGCTTGAATTTGCAGACATGCACCATTGATTTGACAGAAACAAGAAATAGATAATATAGCGCTGTGAAAATTTTTGGGAGATCTAAGAAAGATGCTTGTTATAGCCATTTAATTGATACAAATGGACTTTCATATGTTGGGCAAGTTATGCATGTAACATTACATTTATGTTATCCTTTGGGTATACTGGCTACATAAATTATTGTCACTTACAAGTTAATTTTTCAATTTTTTCAGAGTATTGCAAGTGGAGAACCTTATTGTTTTGTCATTGATATTGTAACTTCAAAAAGTATGTTGCATAATCTCAAAGGATCAGAGGCTGGTATTGTTGACTGTATGGCTTTCGTAGGCACAAAAATGAAGAATCCAATGCAAAAGGTACTATATTAATGCTCAATTTAACTTAAAAAATGTTACCATTAAGGCAAAATATGAACATTGGCTTGTTAAAATGGCAAGGTAAATTGCATCTGCAAACTTTAAATTTACAAAATAAAAAGGTAGATTTTATAATATATGTGTTTTTTAAAAATAGATTTGGTTTAGTTTTAGGACCATAATGTAGAGTGAGGCTAAGGTGCTCGTTTCTCAAGTTGTAAGACCTAGATTTGAGTCTGGGCACAACCACTCAAAAGGAGGTTAGGCTTTTGCTCATCCATTGACCCTTCAGGACTTTGCATTAGTGGGATGAGTATTGAGCCTCTAGGTGATGGTCCTTTAAATTTGGTTGAGTTTATTGAAAAAAACTAAGGGTATTGCTTAAGTCATGTATTTTCTTTACATTTTACATATTAGCATAAGTACATGCATTAAGAGATTACAAAATTTACAATTAATCATGCAGATTGCAGTTAACATTGAGCAATGCCTATGCTGATTCAGAATTGGATTGGGTTCATCATTCTTTAAAAATTATACATGCTTAATGATGTGAAAAAGTAATTATGATACTTTTTCCATGACACTTCAAATCATACTAGATTTATCAACACTTGCAATTGGTTTCTCCAAGACAAAATGTTAATGGCTAGTTGAGATACATTTTCAAAAATATCATTTAGTTGACTATACAAATTGTTAACCTTCTAATGTAAAAATTTTGTTTTTCTTATCATTACCTTTTAGTTCCATAAATTTTGATGAATTGATTAATGATGTTAATGCTTATGTTTTTCAAAAGACTTTGTATGTTAGTATATGAGTTTGTCATGGTTAGAATCCTCAAATTAGAGAAAAGTTTAGCAGTCAACATGGACAAAACGGCCTTTTTTTACAAGTATGGCTTGATATTTACAAGCCATTTTCAGTGGTTATAAGAATGCATCTACACATTATATTTAATCCATATGGCTTTCCTTCTAGAATGACTATTGGAATGATTCTTGAGTCTATTGCTACTAAGGTATACTTTTTTATATGCTATGTCAACAAAAAAGAAGTACCTTTTTGATAGAACAAAATTATATTTAAATAAGTGTTATATTTAAAATTTTTAGGTATTAGTCCAAATTTTCAGTAAATATCCGATCATTGTTTAAATTTTAATATTAAGAAAGTTATCTTTTTAGCTAGTTAATAACATAGAGATTTAACATTTTGTATTAATTTCATTTATTTAAGGTGTCTTCTATTCCATGAAATGTGAACATTAATTGTTGGAAAAACAGCATTGGGAACTGGTGGCATTTGTATCTCATAGTTAAAGAGATGTACTGCTAGTTAGAAAATATGGGAGAATTAATCCAGGTTTTGCATAGTATTGGCAAGCTATGATCTAAATCTGTAAGCATTTTCAAACAATTTTGCGTGGACTTTTCTTTTTCAAGTTATACATTGGGCAATGAATTACAGACAGAATAGGAACTTGAATTTTATTCAAACACAAAACAATGGAGACTTATTCCCACCATCATAATACACAATAGAGATTATGAATCACTCCATGATTAGATGGATATGGACGGTATTGTACATTGGCAGAACAGGACATACATTCAAAACCAGGATTAAAGAGTATGAAGAAGATGAATAGAAAAATCTTCAGCCGCAAAACATCTCTAAGAAACAAGAAAAGACAATGAAACTAGATTTTAAAGCTGTTGAAGGTCTAGCTATTTTAAATAATAACTATTATCACAAATTTCCCTCAACTCCAGGATAATTTTTCAGGCAAATAAAAAAACACAATAACAAATAGATTTTCCTCTTCTCAATCTTTCACTGGCCCTAACTTACATGAGCATTGAAACATATGTTGCAATCTTGCAAATTGTTACTGTAATATAACAATTGAATTCAATACTATCATTCCTTAAGCTCAGCTTTTCTTCTTTTGACATTTTACTAGAAATAGAATAACCAAAAAGGGTTTTTTTCATTGCAAACAAATATAGAACCAAATATAGTCACATCTGTGCAATTGTAGAAAGGAGGAAGAAATTCTTGTTGCTGGTTTCTTGGCATCAGGAAAATGAAATCTGTTTCCAGTTCAACAGAAAATTCAATAAAGGTTTATTGTTATTCTAAAATACAAAACTGCAAAAAGACCTTTTCTTCTACTTCAATAAAGAATGGATGGCTGCTGATAGTTTTACTTTCTGATTCTTCATTTTTCTTATTGACAAAATCAAATGATAATTTTTTTCCCAAACCTTAAATTTGATAGAAAGCAAATAATTTTTTTTTGTTGATTTTATTTTTGAATATCATTACAACATATATTAATTTAAATTTTTTTTGGTGATTTCATTTTGAATTTACAATTATTTTTAAGTTGGAATATCCTTATAAAAGAGTCTATTTGTTTGTGGACACCCTAACCATCTGTTGGATGAGTTTAAGTTTGTATTTATCTCAACATAGCATATTGGGAAAGAAAGAACCTCTGACATGTTATGTTAACCACCAAGATACGCCCAATTTGATTTATGAATTTTGTCATGCATATAGAATGTGCCGAACCTTACTTTTAGTTTGTATGCATATAGGATGTGAAGATTATTATCTTGTTCAAAAACATACAAAGACTATTATATTTCTAGTTTGTATGCATATAGGATGTGAAGATTATTGTCTTATTCAAGAAAATACGAAGGCTATTATGTATGTGTGTTTAAAGTTTTGAAGATCATTTTAAAAATATTTTAAAGTATTGAAGAGATAACACAAGGAGATGTTTAAGGTTTCTAAACCATTGTCAATCTATTTTGCTTATTTCACATGGTACTCATGTTTCTCAAGATGAATAATATTGGTTCAATCATATAGCCTAAACTCCCAATTTATATTTTGATAAATCATGTAGAACCATTTTAAGTTATGTTCAAGAAACAATCAACATGCAAGTATCTCCTTAAAATGTTTTGGAATATTCAATCATTGATATTTTTGGTTGATCATAACATTGTTGTACTTTCACTTGTTGCTACCAAAGGAATTAGTAGATCCATCTACTTCACTTGTTTTCAACACAATATGTTGGCATGCTTGGAGATTGAATTAATGTATCAGACAAAAATAACAATAATAACCAAAGGTTAGGAGATTAAGGCTAAATCCTTCATCGAATAATCTTAATTGTGACTCTTAGTTTATTTGTCAATTCTCTGTATTACACTAGTTTCTCAATTTGGAAAAAACAAAACCTTAATAATATTTTCCCCCTTCACTACTTGCATGCTATATATCAAACTTTTCTTTTCACTTTAAAAATATGAATTTTTAAATAAACTTTTTAGATAATCAAAGCCCACCATGTATTACACTTAACTCTTACAGGTTTGTTACATTGCTAGCCATTTCTACCCTATAATGGGCTAGTGATGCATATTACTACATATGGATTGTCAACATAGCTCTTAGGAAATTTCATGTTCTTAGATTTTTTTTGGTGTATTTACCCAGTGATGGCTATGATATAGTTTGTCCTAGTTGCTGAAGATCACCACTCTTCTGGGAGTGTGATGAAGCCAAGTCTGTTATTCTACTTAACTTCCATAGTTATGCCTCTAAATCTTCATCATGATCATTCTAGCCTTGTCCCAACAAAATGGGGTTTTCTAATAGCTATGCCTTTAATTGTAAGCCTAAAAATCTATTTTTGAAAAATTATAAATACATTGCACTATGAGGCTGTAATTTTCATCCTTGATTTTTTGGCATTCACATTATAATAATTATCCCTAATTTTGGATTCTAACTGTAGATTGTTTATTTTTCCTCATTTGTTTTATTTTTACCGCGATGTAAATCAATAGATTGTATAGTATTTTCCTTTAGTAATATAATCCTGAACATTCTCTCAAAAAAAATTGTAGATTGTTTATTATCCTTGATTTAAGGGTTTGATAATTTGTAATTGTTAATGATTTATATGGTCTAAGGACCTATTTGAAGGGGGGAGGTTTTGAGGTGGAGGTAGAGAGTGAGGTTATGCTATATTCACTGAAGATCTTAGACGTTCAGCCAGTAAAAATAATTTTTCTTATTGTGAAACTTCAATCATTAGCAAAAATTAAAAGAAAGGATAACTAAGATGCTGGCATTGTGTTAAAATTGAACATTTAAAGAAATCTTTGCCTTGTATTCAAGGATCACCTCAACCTAAAACATGATGATGCTAACCTCAACAAAGCTAGCTACTTTGGATTAGTAACCATTGAGAGGACTAATGTGTTGTAAAAATTTGAAACTTTTGAGCTAGGTCATGGTTATTCTTATAGATCTATAATTAACAATAAATGAAAATTTTGTCTTCTTTGTTGTTTAGTTAGTGCTATCATATTTGACACATGAAGACACCAAATGCCTACACATTCCTAAATGGTGTCTATAGTTGTTTGTATTTCATGTGTTCATTCACTTAAAGGAGATATTGTCCATGTGGATTTTTATGTGAAGGACATTCCACAGAAGGTCGAACACACCTAGCTAGTTCTACACGTGCTCTAGAAAAAGATTTCCAAATGATGATGTTACACTTCCATCATAACCAAAAGCATATGTGCTTTCAATTCTTATCAATTGATCATTGGGTACTGGTAAGGGTAATTGGACCAATTAGTCTTGTTACAAGGCAACTCATAAAAGGTCAGAAAGTTGCTGGAGGTATTCGATTTGGATAAATGGACCATGATTCTGTCCTTCCTCATGGAGCTTCTTATTTATTACATGATAGACTACACACAAGTTCTGATTACCATGTTGCTGATGTTCATTCAAAATGTGGAAATTTGTTGTCAACTATATTTTCACTTGAAAATCCAAAACGTGATTTGCTTGGTGGTGATTTGTGTGTTCCCCACAACAACATGAAGAATAAATTCTGCAAGGTATGGAATTCAGGTCAACATGTTGAGTCAGCGGCAATGCCATAAATATTTTGCTACCTGGCAACAAAATTTGTGACTTAAAATTCTTCATGCATTATTACATAGTGCGAGGAAGTCACAAAACCAAGCTAGTGACTTAAAAGTCTTCATGCATAAAGAAAAGTAAGCTTTAGCAAGGAAGTTGGCCCTTGAAGATTAGTGTATAGCTTGGGAACTATGTGATGTAGGCCTCATACTGATTGTAACTTAAAGTATACATTTATTGAAAGGATTGATTATCGAGCAATTTTGACATTAAAAAATCCAAAACCTTAAAGCACTAGAAATATTTAAAAATTCTAAAATCAATAAAAAAATTTTAAAATCCTAGAAATCTAAAAATATTTTTTAAAAAAAATCAAAAACTCCTAAAAATATTAAATCATATAACTTTAGAAACCTTAAAAAAAGTAGAATGTAAGACATTTTTTTCTAACAAGAATACTAGTAACTCAAAGATTAAAAGTAGTGTCAACAAGAAAGTTATAGTTGATCAAAAAGATTCTCAATATAAGATCAATAATAGTGATGAGGCAAGATCTTTTACTACATTCTTACTTGGAAACAAATATTAGTAATAAGCCACAACTCTCTATCTTGAATCCTTTTGCTATTTCAATTTCAAGCATGGATGTCAAAAAATGCTGTAAATTTTGTTAAGACTAGGATTTTCCTCCTTACTAATAATTGATTTTTTTCACTTATTTTCTCAAAATTTTAATTGTGGACAATTTAGTAGATAGTCCTACCATAAAAAAAAATTTTCTTTCCATATTTTGTTTTGATAATGTCTACTCAGTGTCAAGCTTGTGATGTACTTTGAATTTTCTTTGCTGATTATTAATATTTTTCACTAAAACCATGTGGCATATCTTCTTTTTCATAGTATGCTTTTCATTGATTAGCTATAGAATAGACAATTCATGATATATTAAAAATATATAGAATTTTATAATTAAGTTAAAATACTATGTTCAAGGTAAGCAATTCAATAAAAATCTCATTAAAATCAATTTTGAATTTTCTATGCATGCATAATGCAATGATTTAACTATAATTGCATAATCTCCATAAATGTAGAGACACTAGTTGTTACTAAACTATTAATCACATCATATTTTATAAACAAATGTACAATAGAAAATTTTTAACGTATTTACTAAAATTGGATGTACTTATTAAACTTGGGACTTGAAAATCCATTAGATAATCACATAGTCCTAGCAACAACATTAGCTTTAGAGAAATCTTATTTGCAAACATAATTTACAAATATCTTTATATCAAGACTCTTACTTAAGCATAGACCTCTTTGCTACCTTTTTATCAAGAAATAAATGAATAAATTACCAAATTATAACTACATATAATTCATAAATGCAGACTAGCACATTGATTGTAAGATTTTTTTTTCTCAAGTGATGAACTATATTTTGTCTAGGAGATGTTGGATATCCAATGTCATGGGATGTGTGCCAACCTATAAATAAAGCACTTGGACATACTGTTTGGACATAGGTTTTCGTCATAGCATAGAAAATCTCTTGCAATTTTTCCTCCTCAAAGTTAGAATATTTTCCCAAGTGCCCACAGCAGGAGTCATTGAGTGTATAGATCTTTATTTGAGCACAACAATGTGTGTGGTAATAAAGATGAACTTTCTGATAAACCTTGCAGCACTTTGGCTAAATTAAATATTTTATTTATGCATTTAATGTTATATGCACTTTTATTTAATGCTTTCAAGTAGTTAAGTAAATTAAGCTAAGTTAAGTTAGCTAGGCTAAATAGTAATTAATTAAGCACATAGTACACTTCAATCATGCACATGACACTTGGTAATCCCAACAATGCTTAACATTTGGTAATCCATCAACGTTATACGTGTTCAAGATGTGTACAGAAAGTGGGACGAAATACTTATGTTAGGATTAGTTAGGATTAGTTAGATTAAATTAGCCATTAGAATTAGTTCATTCCTTTATTTTAAGAACCAAGAACATAAAACATAAAAAATCATAAAAATCATATCTCTCAGTTGCATGTAACCATACCTTTGCATTTTACAAGTGTAACTAGGAAGAAAATGATTGTAATGATTAGACTTCACTTCCTAGAACCAGTGTACTTGAAGACTTAAGATCTATGAAATTCAACTAGATTACACATAAACACTTGTGATAAATATGGTTAAGTGTAGGGGCATTCACCACTCATCATTGGCATCATTTCTAGGGACCATTTGTTTGATACGTGTGCTATCTAGGAACTTAGTGAAAACCATTTGACATTGTTGTAATGAACCCTAAGGTCACATTATATGCCAAAATAACAAAAATAAGTATAACAAATCACATTGAGTTTTATTTTCTCTAATCCCAGAATGTCTTCTTCTTCTCACAGAAGTAATTCTTCATCTACGTTTGAGCAAACATCCAATTGGCAACGAATTGAACAAACAAATTATCAAGTGTCCCACAAATACAAGGTTGTATATGCTCATCCCAATGAATATGTGCCCAAATTCACCTTCATCCTACACTAGGATGAATAGATGTGGTGGCGGGACCTAGAGGACAACATTGTATTGCCACCTGATCGATCCATTCCTACAATACTTCAATGCACTCTTATGAGGTTGGGTCTACAAGGACTTCATTCTAAATATGTTGTGTAGGATAGTAATGCTAGGAAGTACCATCCCACAGATGCATAACATAAAAGGGATTAGCAACAAGAGAAGCATTATGAAAGTGTGATGAGAAAATAGTTTGATGGCTCCTCATTCCTGCTATACAAAAGAGATGGTGAGGGCTTCTTCTCTAAGGTCTATCCAATTAATAACACTCCTCTCTTTAACTTTGGCCAAGAAGGCCAAAACTAGAACCTATAGTCTACTATCCACAATGCTAGCTCTAACAAGAATGGATCCCATGATCAAAAGGGATTTGAGGAGGAGGGTCATGGCAAGGATGAGGATAGGTATCACAATCATGATCATGATTGTGGCAATGACCACAAAAGAGGGGATAGAAGGCATCATGGTGGTGCTAGTACTTCTTCCTCTTCACCTTCATCATCATCTTCTTTCTCTTCTAGCTCTGAACGTAACTACAAAGGGTGTGATCATTATGAAGGTGACCGACGAGACCAAAATGATCATACGGTCCATCGGGCAAGTCAAGATCAAGGCTGCAAGCATTCAAGGAAGGCTCATCATCATGAAAGTGGGGGTATCAAAGGACATCATAGGCACCATGACCACCATAGAGGTATGGTTATGATGAGCCTTTGCTTGCCACTTGAAGCATGTTGAACATCATAGAGGTGATGAGAATTCCTACAAGGCATGTAAAGGATAGATGAATCAAAAGGCTTGATATGAATAATATTCCCAAGTTCAAATGGGAATATAACTCATATCCGTAGAATCATCTTTAGGCCTTTCATGATGCATGTGCTTTGTAAAATGTGGAGAACAACTAGCAAAAGCTTCAGCTATTCCCAAGGACACTCATTAAGGAAGTAGAGAGTTGGCCTATAACTATAATCCATCAAGCGATGGAGTACAATGCTCAAATTATTCAATGACAAATATGAAACATACTCCTAAGTGTCCAACTTAAGGAAGAAGATCCAAGGTTGAAAACAAGGGATACATAAATCCTTGGATGTAGCCATGGGTCGATACTATTATCTATTGCATAGATTTTTTAGCTATTGTTATTCTTAACAAGAACAACTTTACCATATCATAGATGGGCTCCGATCAAAAATGAGAATAGCTCTTGGAGTCTATGCCCAAGTGCGATTGTTAAAACTAAGAGCCCATCATATTCAAATGATGATTGAGAAAGTAGCAAAGGAAGAAAGCAAGTTGAAAAAATGAGAAAGTGCAAAAGAATATAATATGGACCCTTCTATTAGAAAGAGGAAGCTTTGCTTTTATGACATTGAGGAGGAGTCATCACTTGATGAGGTGGTGAATAGAAAGACCTTGCCGATCCAAAAATCTATGTCTAAAATTTCGACCAAGGTAGATAAAATGTGGGATTTTTTGGATGAAAAATTCCAAATTTCTCTAAAAATTACAAAATAATCAAGGGAGTAGAGTAGTGATCATGACCACATGAGGCAAAGAAGCTAAACATGCCTACCAAAGAGGTAAGAGTAAAGCTACTACGGTAGAAGAAGTTGTGGAGATAGAATCAAATGATGATGGTGCATGTGACATCTACCAATATAAACATCCTAAAGTATGTTGCCCTGTCATGTCACACTTGTAGGAGTTTGAGGTGTACACTCTAAATCCTAGACTGGCAAGAAGATAAGCACCCAAAATATTGCCTTATCCTCAACGCAATCCTAGGTAGTTCCACCAACAACAAACCTACTATCCAAGTGGACATTCACCATAATCATATGATCAGTACCAATAGTGGTAGCATCCACTATTATAGAGGATGTCACGACCAAGGTAGTAGTACCCTTACCGCAACCAAATCTATATGGGTACTTTGATCAATAACTCATTTCTCCATGTGACTCTTCTAGTCATGCCACCTTCCAACATCACTACTACCCTCCAGAGTATTACAAAATTTATTTTCCATCTACTAGAGGAGAAATTCCATATTCATATCACTCTCCTCATGCTTCTGCATATGTCCCTCCACCCTCAACCTAGTTACTACTTGCTCCATCAATGCAAGGACAAATTTCACTTTAGCTGCAACAACACAATGCAATGAGAACTATTAACTTATAGCTAACTCCTTAGCCAAGTGGTTTGGAAACTAGATCATGAAAAAGGCCTTTCTTTTGAATCAACAACCCAACTAAACCCTCACATACACCAATGACTAGCAACCTTGTTTCTCCATCACCCTCTACATCCAATCTGTTTAAGTCCCCTTCAAACCAAACACCTCCCAAAGTGCATACTGTTATGTTAACCCATGTAGTAACCAACTGGATAAAGGCTAGTCACCTTCCCAAGAAACTATTTGATCTTGTAAGTCCCCTTATTTACCTTCAAATCACTAGGAATGAGCCTTGCAAGGCTCTTCTAAATTCAGGTTCTAGTGTTAATCTAATTTTCCATGAGATGTATAAAGCCTAGAACCTACCACCACTCAAGGAGAGAAAAATCTATCTTGAGTTGGCTAATCAGTCCATCACTATTCTCTTGGGACTAGTGGAGGACATTGTGACCACCATTTGTGAGTGGTCCTACCTAGCTAATTTCCTAGTGACCCAAGCAGACAATTGCAAGGAGAACTTTCCAATCATCATGGAAAGGGCTTGGTTAAGAAATATTGATGCACAATTCAGGATTCAAGATCTTTTCCTCAAAATCTCTAAAGAAAATTCATTCAAAAAGATCAAGAGGAAGAAAGTTCCATGCATTACATACAATGATACAAGGTGCANTTTAGGAGGTGTTTGGTTTTAAGGGGACTCAAACAGATTGGATGTAGAGGGTGATGGAGAAACAAGGTTGCTAGTCATTGGTGTATGTGAGGGTTTAGTTGGGTTGTTGATTCAAAAGAAAGGCCTTTTTCATGATCTAGTTTCCAAACCACTTGGCTAAGGAGTTAGCTATAAGTTAATAGTTCTCATTGCATTGTGTTGTTGCAGCTAAAGTGAAATTTGTCCTTGCATTGATGGAGCNAAAATTCATTCAAAAAGATCAAGAGGAAGAAAGTTCCATGCATTACATACAATGATACAAGGTGCAACTATGTGCAAAAACTATGGGTCATTAACAATGTATCTATAAAATCATGCATTCAATGTGTTGACATATCTAAAATTCAAAGGTTCTTGTATACCATAGCCACAAAATAGCAGGGCGCCCAATGGCTGACAGCTAATCTTGAAAGTAACTCAACAATTTGCATGAAACCTACTAAGAGCTTAACATGTGCCTACATGGAAGGCATGGATGAACTGGAGCAAGTTCATTGCCAACTCTTCATTGATAAAATTAATAATAGTAATTAGGAAGAGTTGGAAATTCCTGAAAATTTTAAATAAGAGCCTTTTGAGTTGAAAACTTACCTGCTAGCATGGAATATGCATTCTTGAAAATGGGAAGTTGATAATAATCAATGCAAATCCTACTCATGAATAAAAGGGGATGTTTTTGAATGTGGTCAACAAATGGCCAACAACCTTTGCTTGGTCATATCCTAGACTCACAAGGATTGATCCTACGATATGCCAACATCGTGTCTACACTGATTTAGCCATGAAGCTAAGGAGATAGTCGTAGCAACAATTTAACCCCAAATTAAAGTAAATCATCAAATAGAAAATCAAACAACTCCTCAAGGTGGGGTTCATCTATCTCATTTTAGATAGTGAGTGGGTTCATCCATTCATGATTGTGCTAAAGAAAGGTGACAAGTGGCAAGTCTGCATTAACCTCTAGCTATTGAATATGCAACAATAAAAGATCACTTTCCAATTTTATTTATGGATCAGGTGTTGAACAAAATTTCTAGATAATGCTATTACAGCTTTTTGGATGGTTATACTAGCTATAACCAAATCCAGATTGCACAAAAGAATTAGGCCAAAATAAAATTCATGAGTCTGTAGGGGACTTTTGCATATAAAAAGATGTCTTTCAACCTATGTAATTCTCCTACTACATTTCAATGCCTACTCATGAGTATTTTTTAGCAATAGATCAATAGCAATGTGGAAGTCTTCATGGATGACTTCTCCACCTATGGGAAAACATTTGAGCAAGCCTTGGACTGTCTTGAGTAAGTCCTCAAAAGATGCATCGAGACTAATCTTTGACTCAATTAGTAGAAGAGCCATTTGATGGTTTAAGAGGGCATTGTGTTGAGGAACAAAATTTCACAATCAGGAATTGAGGAAGACCTTGAAAAGATTAGGATCATCCAAGTAATTACCAATCAACCAAAAACTATAAAATATGTCTAATCATTCCTTGGACATACTAGCTACTATCGGCAATTCATAGAGAATTTCTCTAAGAATGCAAAATCATTTGTTTGGACAATTTCTTGGTCACTAACCACTTGTCTTAGTTGAGATGGGACAACAAAGAGGAGGAAAACCTAATATCTGATCAATTTTCTAATGAACTCCTCTTTGCCTAGGCTATAACTAAAAAATTTCCCATTGAGACTAAATGGTATGATGGCATTCTCACCTATCTTCTCACTCAAGAGATGCGATAATAACTAGACTGCAGACAGAAACAACAGTTTCTTCACCAAGTAAAATGCTTCATGAAGATCAACAAGCATCTCTACAAGGTGTGCACCAATGTCTTAGTTCATTGGTGTGTCCATGATGTTGATCAACTACATGTTTTCTAGGATGCTCATGAGGGTCCTTGTGGGGAACACTATGCAAGGAAATGCATGGCATTAAGATCCTAATAGCAGGATATTATTCGCCAACACTTTTTTTGGATGCTCACCAATTTGTTAGCTCTTATGAATGTTGCCAACATGATAGTGGAATGACCACTCGGATAGAGGAATCTCAATAGTGGATCCAACCATTAGAATCCTTCAACATTTGGGTGTTGACTTCATGGATCCCATCACATCCATGTTAAATGGAAAGGTGTACATCATAGTTGTTATTGATGATTGTATGAAATGGGTAGAAGTAGCAATTTTCATAGATTGTACATCATCTACTACTACATAGTTTGTATAATAAAATGTTGTAAATAGGTTTTGGGTGCCATGTGCACTAATCTCTAACAATGGAACCCATTTCACAGGCATCACGTTTTGCAAGCACATGCAATTCTTGGGTGTTGAACATAAATTAACACCCTATCACCTCCAAGCCAATGGTCAAGAAAAATTTACTAATCAGGATATTACAAGATCTTAATGAGAACTATTAGCAAATAGAGAAGAGACTAGAGCACAAAATCAATGATGCCCTCTGGGCCTGCTACTCCACCTAGAAGCTTCCTACAAGTCACTCTCCCTATGAGCTAGTGTACAAAAAATTACCAACTCTTCTTATTCAATCTGAACTCCATACACTTTCAACAGCATGTGACCTTGACCTTGACTTAAGTCTAGCACAAAAGAAAAGATCAATGAATCTCAACCTACTAGACGAAAACTAATTGGTGACCCTATCATCTAACAAGTTGCATAAGGCATTCAACAAAAAGCATCATGACCTTAGAATTAGAAAATTCAAATTTCAACCAAGAGATAAGGTCCTCTCCTGGAACCCCACACATGTGCCATAATGAACCAAGCTCCAAACACTATGGGACAATCCTTATATTATTTCTGAAACTTTTCCTTCTAGGACCATGATGATCTACAAACCTAAGAGCCCAAATAAGAACAAACTGGTCAACATGTAATAAATCAAACCTTTCCACAACTATAAGAAAGCCAGTGTTCACAACACCTCCTTAAATGGACAACCATGCTCAATTTTTTGAATCTCCTCCTTTCAACTTAGTCATGGGGGAGATGGCCATCTATGATAATCATATAAGTGGCTCCTTAATTTTTCATCTTTTTCTAACACATTTTTGTTTTACACCTTGTTATTTTTATAGCTTTTTATTTTACATATTCTTTATCCTACACCTTTTTGTTTTTACTTTATTAATTTTTCTTTTCCGATTTTTGTTTTACAACATCATTAGTATGTTTTATTTTCTTGGATATTTAACAATTTCTTGTATATTTTTCTTTATTTTGGTGTGATTTTCTTATTATGTTCTAATAATAACATGCCTTATTGCCAACTAGGTACAGTGTGGTTTACTTGATGTGTACATGTGCTATCCAGTTATTTGATTATTGGTGTCTAGATTCTAGCTTTGAATTTTGTTACTGATAACTAAGACATGGTTTCTTTTTCATCCACCCATCCACAAACTCTATGGTGTTTTTGGTTTTGGAAGTGTGAGGTCCCTTTTCATTAATAAAAATTTAACGAACTTGTGACCTTGATAGTTTTTGGACTTGGAAAGGATTCAAAAGTTTGAACAGGGTGTGACTTTAAAGGGACTCAATACTCTTTGTACTCTTTTACTTACTTGGGTGCATGGGTGTTTTCATGGATTTCTTACCATTCCATGTTGACCAATAATAAGAAGTTGAACATGTTTTTGCATGGTGTAGCTCCCATTCAGAAAAAATGAAGAGAATTTAAAGCATACCCCTTATACAAAATAAATGGGCTACAAGCACTAGTTATGGAACTAGAAAGACATGTTACCCATGCCTAAACATCCCCTCTAACTAAGGCCCTTTCTTACTTCCTAGTTCTCTTTTCTTCTTAAATAAGGAATGATGGCTATTCTATGTGAGCACTCTTGTGTCTCAAGGGGGTGGGTCAGTCTTAAAGTGGCAATGTGAAGTCACTGAATGTGGTTGGTTTTGATCTAGACTAAGGATGGATTTTATTAGGTCATTTAATCACAAAATTCACAAGGAACTTTATGTGACCTTAATTAAGAACTCCATTCCACTTTTTCTCTCTCATCCATTTATGCTTTCCATGCCTCACCTCACTGCTAGTGTCCATGTCCTTGTTTAATGTCTTGATTTGATGTGTTGAAATTCTTAGGTAGTTTCTTCTAGGTTTTCATACTTAATTTTTTGTAACCATTAATCACCCATGGGACCCATGGACTCCTTGGTTTGAGGATATGCATGGGCAACATAGGGCATGTGCCTACCTTGGAGAGGACCCACTTGCATACCTTTGGGTTGGATTCATTAAGTTCTTTATCCTTAGACATTCTTACAATCAAATCCTTTTGCGTGTCCCATCAATGACATCCAATTCTGTGCATCTTCATAATGTTTTTTAGTGAAATCCTCCTTTTTTTGTTGTTATTGTGAAATCTTTAACCCTCTTCAAGCATTTCATCACAATTAGACTTTTTATAATTTGATAATGAACTACTTATCCATTTCATCCTATTTTTTAGGCTTCCTACTAATGCTATTAAAAGAAGCAATCCACCATAAACACAACCTAGCCAAGTGTAACTACCAACAAGATAAGGTACCTAAAAGTTATACATTACACATTGCACACTGATCCATGATCTTGTTGTGATTGTAGTGGGAAGCATGGATTGGAAGTAGAACTATCTTCACTAATGAATAAGCAATAGCACCATAGGACAATGTTCCTGCATGATCATTGAGTCATCTCTCTCATTCTTTAGTTGCCAGAGGTGTTGGATGTTAATTTTGGCCAAGGTGTTCAATTCTATTGTCATGAACATCCAATTTTGTAAAATATTGTAAATATGTACACTTGGGCACTTAAAATCTGTTTGTTCCATCTAAGTCAATTTGCATGTCAGTCAATAATCTCATACCTTCCCAATATTTGGAAGGAACTTGTTCCTTCTTTTGTTCATGTGAGGATGAGATTTCATTCAATTGTGGGGGTATGATAAACTACATTTTTTCTAAATCCGATATCGGAGCCTTGATATTGAATACCCAATATCAGGGGCTCAAAGTTGATGTTGAGTATCTGATGTCATGGGATATGTGCCGGCCTATAAATATAGCACTTGGGTACATGGTTTGGGCATAGGATTTTATCATAGCATAGCAGAGCTCTTACAGTTTTTCTTCCTCAAAGTTAGAATATTTTCCCAAGTGCCTGTAGCAAGAGTCATTGAGTGTATAGATCTTTATTATAGCACTATTATACCTAAGCACAACAATGTGTGTAGTAATAAAGATGAACTTTCTAATAAACCTAGCATCACTTTGGCTAGATTAAATATTTTATTTATGCATTTAATGTTATATGCAATTTTATTTAATGCTTTCAAGTAGTTAAGCTAAGTTAAGTTAGCTATGCTAAATAGCAATTAGTTAAGCACATAAGTACAATCGCTTCAAGCATGCACATGATGCTGGGTAATCCCAACAATGCTTAACATTTGGTAACCCAACAGCATTATATGTGTTCAAGATCTATACAAAAAGTGGGACTGGACACTTATGTTAGGATTAGTTAAAAATTAATTCTTTACTTCGATTAAATTAGCCATTAAAAATTACTTCATTCCTTTATTTTAAGCACCAAAAACATAAAACATAAAAAATGACAAAAATTAGATGCCTCAATTGCACTTAACCATACGTTTGCATTTCACAAGTGTAACTGGGAAGACAATGATTGTAATGATTAGACTTCACTTCCTAGAACTAGTGTATTTGATGACTTAAGGTCTATAGAATTTGACCAAATTGTGCATGAACACATATGATTCATATGGTTGAGTATAGGAACATTCACTGCTCATCATCAAGTTTTAAGACTTGGGTTTAATCCTAGGTACAACCATTTAAAAGAGGTTAGGTTTTCACTCATTAATCAACCTTTATAGGATCCTCCCTTGGCAGAATGAGCATGAAGTCTCTCAATGATGATCCCTTATTAGAGCACATTGATTGAAAAAACTAATTTAGGATAGAGAATTGAACATCATTCATTAGAAAATTATGATATATTAGGATGGAAATTAGATTTAAATTAGTATATTTCATCAAAGAAAACTTATATTTCACTCTTCTCAAAATTCATACTTTTAAAAAATATTTAAACTTTAAATTAAGTGAAAGGTTTAATTATTATCTTGAACAAAAACAAACAATAAATAATGTCACTTGAGGCTCCACCTTGACTGCTTCTATTGCTCAACAAGTTCTCCATGGTTTGGAGCCATTATTGTTGCATGTTGTTATAACTTACCTTATTACTTTCCCTTCTCCTTGGAGGAATTCAAAAACTAACTCTATTCATTAATCTAAAGTCATGCTATGATACGATTTTTTTAGAGCCCATAATTTAGCTCATAAAATTATTCATAATTAAATTACACAAACCTTATGGTTAGTGCATGTGATGTCATAATGCTCATAAACTTAATAGAGAATCATCCATAACCATTATAAAACTTAAACCAAAGTGCATGGTAAAATAGAATATCCATATTGGAGTGCTCATAATATAACTCATAAATCATAACATAACCATAATCTCAAAGAGTTGATAATAGAGTTCATCAATATCATTGCATCATAACCATCAATACATGAAATCTCAAAGAAAACGAAATGTGGGAACAAAGGAAAAAAAACTCCATCACCATCAAGCTCCTAGCTTTTACCACCTAAATCTACATATAAACATGCATGAAGGATCAAAAACCTTCTAGTAGAGCCTACCACCATAGTGCAGCTAGAATAAGCTATAGGATGGGACCACATGCTACATAAAATATCATCTCAAGATCCATGAGATAAAATTCATAATGAATATCCAAAAGCATAATATCCATAGAATGTCAAGGAAATAGATTAGCCAGAATTGCCCTAGAATTGACCATTGTAAAAGAATAGTTGGTCCAAAAAGATATCTTGAGATGATATCTTGGATGTTGTCAATGACTCTCTTAAAATATTAGTTAACCATACCTTATTTAATCTTGGATAGATCAACTCTAAAAACAACACTATGTTTACATACTCCTATTTTTCTAAATTATGAAACTTAAAAATTAACATGAATAATCACAAGTGACATGAGTAGGTAGAGGGAATAAAACTTTAAATTATTGAATATTTATAAGATGACAGCATGTAACCAAGAGAAATTAAGTAAATTCATAACATATTAACATTTTTCATGCTTCAACTAAGTGAAAAATGTCTCATTGTTAAAATATTGAAAGTGAGTTTAAAAGTCTTTGCAGGAACATATCAAAATGGATCAATGGACCTAGAATAAGCATCCACTTTCTTGTTAAAAGACATTAGGTACTAGACCTCTTTATTGATTTAAACAAAAATTCATTCAAAAAGAAACATTAATGTTGTGATTTGCTCTAGATTTAATTTTTTTTATTTCAATATTTATATTATAGGTTTCAAGTATAGAGTGGCAACATAACTACCGTTTCATAGTGCGTCCTATGCTTAGCCTTTCGTAATCATTAGTAGTAGTAGGCTTTCTTCATTTTTGTATTGGGTTTAGCTCTTTAAAAGTTTTTAAAAAAATATATTTGGATACTTGCAATCACATGAAATTTGAAAGTATTCTTCCCCTGAAATAAACTTAAATTTTACTGAAATAGGAGGCATCCATAAATAGATAAAAAATAGTATCCAACAACTTATTTTTCTATGATAAGACAAGATTATGTTTGGACTTTAGCTTTGGATATTTCATCATCTGGTTTTACAACATGTATGCTTTGGTTTGATTTACTGTCCTTGCAATAGGTATTATTAGGTTTTTGGTTGATCTCTAAGATAGCATGAAGAAAATTCTTGGTTCTCTTTCATATCTAAATTTGATAACTAATAAAATCCTGTTGCATTATTTTTGAAAAATGATAAGGTTCATTCTTAGCTAGTTAAAATGGATTTTGAGATTACTAACAATGGTTTTGTCAAGTTTAAATTCCTGCACTAATTTAATTAAGAGAGTTCTCATACTACCATAGTTGGAAAGCTTTGCTCCATCAATTGTGTTACATAGCATATTTGAGATGAAGTGATGAATGTAGCAAACAACAACAAACATCCTAAAAGAGCCTGCAGAGGATTACATAGGTTGATGAGATCTACTCCACAATAAAGCCAACAAAGCTTTATTGCACTTTTCTGAGAAATAAGACCTATCCTCTAACCTACCATAGGTTAATCTAAATGTAAGATTTAAGTTGTCAAAGTATGTCTCAAATTTGGGAATCTAGATTTGTAGTAGAGGACTTTAATAGAGCTAAACTACACATAGGCTGATTTAAAACAAATTAAACCTAACCATTAACACATTATAATAATAAAGTAACTTTAAAATGTAGCCACACATGTGATTTAATAATACATTTATATATTGTCTTCACACCTACTTGCTAACCATCATCACTTGCAACCAAATTAATTTATCTTTTTTTTAAGAGATGCATTCTTTTATTCATTTTCTATCACATTTCTTTCCCTTAAATCTTTATTTTACAGCATATCAATATCTCTTCAGGCTAGCCATTAATCTCTTACAACTAATTTTTTAAGGAAATAATCACTTCTTGTTGAAATAAAAATAATTTTGTACACTTGTTGTAAGGTAACTTGTATAGGCACTTGTATTCAAGTATAATCATCCTTGATTAGCAATGACATATTAGCTTAGTGGTAAAACTTTTGATTTAAAAGTTCCAAGCCATGGGTTCAATTCTAGTGGGCAATGCTAAGTTATAAAATTCAATTAGCTACAACTTCAAGCAAAACATCTTCTCATAAATACTAAACAATTAGTTTATTTTCTACAGTATTAATTTCTTTTTATTGGAAGCTCAAGGATGAAAAGATTTTAGCTTTTGTTGCTATTTTTTCTCTATCTCTAATTGATGTATTCTTTTTTCTTTAGAAAGAGTTTTCTCCTTCTCTTTACAAGAAACCCTTTAGTAAGAAGTGAAAACTTGGAGGGTGCCTCTGAATAAGAACAAGGTCTGATCCTTTTCCTACCCCAAAGGAGAGGTTTATTAGAATTGATTATAAGGACAAAAGCCTGAAAAGACAACCTCAAAACTATTGGGCTTTTTCTTTTGACTCTCTCTTCGATGATTTGATATACTCTAAATTTTTCTAATATTATGATTTATTTTTTAGGGTCTAATATCTACTCTACCCTCTTAAAGTTCTAATTAGATAGATCTTGGGGTGTACCTATATTATAATTATTTCTAGGTTCCAACGAAAGATCCATGTAGTATGTTGTCTTCCAAATTAACATGTGATCAGTGGTGAGGTACCCCTACACTCAAATATACGAATACGAGCATTTCACGCATGATCCAGTTGAACTCCATAGATGGACTAGTTGTGGTATCTAGACAGTTACTCATAGATCACAGTTTGTTGTCTTTCCACCTGGACTAGTATTAGCTTTGTCACATATGATTTAGTCTAGAGTGAGGTGAATGATGTGTTCCTACACTAATGCTACTCCTGGGTATGATGGTAAATAATGTCAACTAAGCTAGGAGAGAGGAGGAGAGAGAATCCAAACTAGCCTAAGTGTGATGAGCATCCATTCCTTAATAATCCATACACATCTGGGACTTCGTGCATGACTACCACTAGGATTACCAAGAGCATGGCCTAGGTACGCTACTAGGTTACCAAGTAGTCACACTTAAATGCTCATGATCAAGTCGTACTCATTCCGCTTTACTAGGAGATAAGGGTAGAGAGACATTAACTAAGAAAGCAATAAATAACAATAATAATTAAATGATTAAGCTAAGTGGATGCTGCAATGACGAAGAAATCTTGATCTTTATTGCCAGTCATGTGCATGTCCAAGTACGTCACACTCGAATAAGGATGTCGTACAATTACAATTATCACACTACGGGCATGCACCGGGAGAAAGGGTTGAGAGGAAAAATTGACAAAAATTCCCTACCTTAGTACTAAAAACTTAAAGAAAACATAAAACAAAAAGTTCCCTTCCAAATCTGCTCGCCTCTTATTTATAGATAAGGAGATAGGTTGTGATATCGCATACGCGATATCACGTCTAGGTTGTGATATCATGTATGTGATATCATGTACATGATATCATGGCCAACAATTCATGACTCATCATGCCCACACGACTGAATGAAAACTCGTCCTTAAGTTAAAGTGAGAACAAGCTCCATTGATTACACAGTAGATAGGTATGGGATTATTAACTGACTAGAATGGATTCATGCCATAGTCTAGAATCAGAAGAAAATTGAAACACAACACAAAGAATGCAAAAGAAAATCCTATAACTACAAGATTGGGTGGAATTCATATAGTTCCTAGTGGCAATGGCTCCTCCATGGGTGTATTTCCCTTGTCTTGCGCTCCAGGTCTTGGGATTTGATGGCATTGAAGTATGGCCTGGAATTTCTACTCTTGTAAGGCCTTGAGTGCCTTCGCATGCATGTAAGTTTGTGCTTGTGACCTAGAGGCATCCTAGTTAGCCTTCTCTTTTTCTTCTACCACCCTTTTATTCTCTGTCAATAGTTTATTAAGTTGCTCGATTCTAAAAGTGTCCAGCTGGTTTTGAGCAACCTTTGGCCCTATATTTGGAAGGTTTAATACTTCTGAAATGGCTTGAACAGAGAAATCAATAGTCACACCACAAATGTTAATAGTGGTTCCTTCTTCTTTGTTGTGCCAAAATTGATACATTTCCCCTAAGTACCGGGCACGGCTTTCAAAGAGGATAGGCAACAATGGGAACCCTTTGATATGATCCCTAATAGCCTCCAGAGCAAATTCTATGAAAGGTCCAAAGTTTAATTCCACGATCACTACAGTAAATATGGACCTTTCATGAATGGCCTGAACACAATCCTAGGGCAACTTGAGATGTCGTCCCTATTCAGACGTTGTCGCAGCTCCTCCTTCTGCCTGCCTTGATTGTATAGTGGTAGGGTCTTCTTGGTGGATACTAAATGATTGTTCCTCCTGCCCTACATTTTGTTCAAAAGGAGCTTATCCTTCACCTCTCCTAGGTCACTTGATCCTACCTTAAGCAGGACCTTCCTGTTGTCCACATTTCGGGGCCATCTACAATCACATGGGGCCAATCGTTAGTAAGGTTGTTACCAAATTTAGGTTATACCTTACTTCTTTCCTTAATGAATTTATTTATCTTTGTGTGATGTTAATTAAAATGTTCCCAAAATATTATAATATTGAATCCTCTTTTCTTAGGTGGTTTCCAAATCTAGTTTCCCGATATAACTAAGGAGATGAAATTGTTTTTGGCACATTTATCCTTAACTTTATAATTAATTACCCTTAATAATTTCCTTTGTGCAATGAAGAATTTCCAAAAATTTATGCGCTATTCGACATGTGCCCCTCCCCCACGACTAAGCTGAAAACTCCAAGTTCAAGTAGGTTCAAACAGAATGAAAATCATAGGACCAACTAGTGATTTATGGATATGAAAGTAAGGGGCATGCAATTGTGAGTCGTAGAGATAAATTTCAAAAACTTCCCCCACGTTAACAATTGCAAATGATGTTGATTAGCAGGGGGATCACGTATATTTATATTTTTGGGATGTGATATCATAGCCTATCGATGTTAGGGCACTTTATAGAATGTACCAAATTTTTTAATATTTTTCTAAAATTAACTGATGTAAACTAAGGACATCTAGATGAGTGTTAAAGGGTTCCAGGGTAATTCAACAAGTTTTGAAGGCACAAAAATTATGATGGTGTGGAATTTATCAATAAGGACCTCGGATGGTAAAGGGGAGAAAAAGGCAATGTGATAGTTCAGAGGAACATTTGAATCAAAGGGATAGTAATAAGGGAAAGAATATCATTGAAAATACATTGAGGGTAATAGATGGTGTGTGGAAGATGTGTTATGAGTAAAAACTACAAAAAATTACACAAGTGGGTCCTCCCCAAAGCAAGTTCCAACCTCTAATGCCCTTGCGTAACCACACCTTAAAATGTCTGTAGGCACTAGAAGGGTTAAATGTAATCCATACTAGTTCCATAAAACACACACATGTAAGTATCACTGGAATGAGGTAAGAATTCCATGCTACACAAGAAACAAGCTACAATTACATGAACAACGAGATGAGACGGACTATAGAAGGGATTGTAGAGATTGGGACATGAGGTAACCGATTCAAGGCACAATGAACCCTACATGTAAGTCATGATTAATGTGTCATTAACTTGTCATTCCAAGATCAGGACCAAGTCCATTCCTCTGATTAGTGAAACCGCATTGTTTCATCCCATGATGAGCGACTATGAGAGTACCCTAACAATAAGGCATACAAGCACTTGGCATTTTGTTCAAGGGAGGAGTGACTTTTGTTTTGTGGTACTTTTTCTTCTTTTGTTTTTTTTTTCTTTTTCTCTTTTCTTTCTTTTTTTTTCTTAATTGCTAAATCTAGAGAAGCCTCCAACCCTCAAGCATGGATGCATGTCTTTCCAATGGGACCCCCTAGAACATCATTGGATTTTTGAGTGCCTTTTGATTACTTTTACTTCCATTTTGTGTTAGATCTACAAGGATCTTAGTATAACCACATTGCGTGATAACTCTCACAGTCATCACCAAAGAGAATCTGTAAGTCCCCTTGATGTCACACCTTAATCATTCCCTCTTGAAACATCCTTCTTCATTTTGGGTACAATGAACAGAAAATTAATTATAAGTTTTAAGAATGTCAAGAATATCACTGTACCTCAAACAGAACCTCTTATTTGTAGAATGGATGAGTGGGTGTAATGGGCTCGCTGTCCAAATAATTGATCACTTGAGACTCGATAACATAGAACACACCTCAACAAACGAGCCACATGAGTGTTTTATTCATAGATGAGATTACTTGTAAAAAGATAAAAAGACAAAAAGACAAAAAGGTTAAAAAAGAAATTGAAAAATAAAAAATTGGATAACAAAAAATTGTAAAATTAAAGAAAATGAAAAATATTTATTAATCCTACTTATTATTAGAATGGGGGATATTCCCCATAACTAAACGGTTAAGCATGGCAAGGATTAATAAATGAAAGATGAGGATCCTTGCATGTTGAAAATATCGAAACTTAGTCATACTTACCCCATTGGGGTTCACACACCTAATTATAATAAGCATAGTGGGGCACTTTATAAGATGTGGTTCCCAAGTAAAGAGTTGACCCACTTTGATACTTGAGACCATGAGATGGCATGCAAGGATTGGGATGTCACCCTCCATGGCTTTATTCATTGGGCCATATGGTTGCTGGAGTGTTAATTGGTGGCCCTGATGAAGTGACACGAGGTGTTGGGTTCGAGGAGAAGGATGCACCACAGTGTTGGACTTGTGATAAGTTGGAGAATGCAATAGCCTTGGAACTATGTTGTCCCTTCCTATCGTTATGTCTAAAGAAGGGATGCCTTTGATGTTGAGGAGGTCTCTCACTGCTGTAGGCAATAGTAGCACAAGTAACATTCGTGGGTTGTTGCTATGGTGCAGATACTTCAAGAACAGTTGGTGGCAATGTAGAAGGAGGGAAAGGGTGAGAATGTTGAAGTTTAGGAGAAGTGTAAGGTACACAAGGTGGTGGTTGTGTTGAGGACATGGGTCGATAGTATTGAGGAGAATGATAATGCGGTGAGATAAAGTATGTTGATCTAGTTGGGGAAACAAGATGTTGAACTGGATAAGCATTTAGATTCAAATGATACGAAGGGTATCCTCAGTTTAGGGATGGCTTCCCCCATGACTGGGATTGTTGCCACTGTGATCAAACATAGTATCTTTGTTGCATTGGCCCTTAGGGTGATCGAACATAGTATCTTTGTTGCTCATATAAATGTAACAAGATTGGGCATTGGCCCTTGGCATGATATTTTGTCCTGCTTCTCAGGTTGTCAAACCCCCATCTCCAATAATATTGATATATTCCCCACACTTTTTATGCATCCATTCCAGCATCTTAGTGATCTTTGCCTCGATTTCCTTTAATGATCGTTGTACTGGCAAAGATGGTTCTTCCTCCTTGAGATGGGTTGATTTCTCCTTTTTATGATTATGGACCTCTATTAAGTTGAGATTTTGGTCCCGTTAATGTTTTTCAACACTCTCCCATCTAGCCATTTCTCCTTCTTCTTTTGCTACCCACTTAATAAGCTCTTGGAATTGATGGATTCGTAGTTTGTATAGTTGACCTTGGGCATACATCCCTAGGGTCTCTCTTGTTTCATCACGAATCCCATCCAGGATATGGTACATTAGCCTTTCCTCAGGGAACTCATGGCCTGGACAGCTGTTTAACAGTGCATATCTTTTTAAGGCCATGTCCAAGGGTTCATGTCATGCTTCTTTCCACTCTTGGATTTGTTTCCTAAAGGTCGAAACTCTTGCATAAGTTTGATATATTTCGTTAAAGAGTTCTACCATTGTTGGCCAATGTCATATTGAATTTGGTTTTAACGATCTATACCATACTTTTGCTTTGCCAACGAGTGTCATAGGAAAGAGCTTGAGTTTTTTCCAACCATTATCAATGTTGTTCCATGCATATGCATCGTAGAAGGCTTGTAAATGTTGTTATGGATCTAATTCATAGCCTCCTAAGAAATTGGAAAAGTTTTTTAAATCGAGCCTGGGTAGGCGACTCTCTTTACGATGCCTACAGGAGATTTGAACAACCTCTTGTATTTGTGTTAGGCTTGTAGTGGCTAGTAGGGGTTCATCATCATCGAGTAAGTTATGCTTTCATGTGTTGGGACAATGCTTCCTTCATTTATGTTTATAAGAAACCCCCACCTCAGATTTCATACTCCAATCTTCATTGTCATATAATTCGTTGTTTCTCCAATGAATTTCCTCACTAGATGTGGCATTATCATAGTCTTGTAGGAGAAGCATGGTTGTGAAATTGTGTGTGAATTTGTATGTGACTTTTTGTAATTATTTCTTCTTAAAAGATATATCTTTAATTCCTATACAGTGACCTTGTATGATATAACGAATCTAGATAACTAGCACCATTCCTGGCAATGGCGCCAATGATGAGTGGCGAGGTACCCCTACACTCAACCATATGAATACGAGTGTTTCATGCATGATCCAATCGAACTCCACAAATGGACTAGTTTGTGGTATTCAGACAGTTACTCATAGATCATAGTTTGCTATCTTCCCACATGGACTAGTATTAGCTTTGTCACGTATGGTTTAGTCTAGAGTGAGGTGAATGATGTGTTCCTACACTAATGCTACTCCTACGTATGATGGTAAATAATGTAAACTAAGCTAGGAGAGAGGAGGAGAGAGAATCTAAGCATCCATTCCTTAATCATCCATACACATCATGAACCTTGTGCACGACTACCACTGGGATTACCAAGTGCATGGCCTAGGTACGCTACTGGGTTACCAAGTAGTCATAATTAAATGCTCGTGATTAAGTCATACTCATTTCGCGTTACTAGGAGATAATGGTAGAGAGACATTAACTAAGAAATTAATAAATAAAAATAACAATTAAGAGATTAAGCTAAGTGGATTCTGCAATGATGAAGTAATCTCGATCTTTATTGCCGGTCATGTGTGTGTCCACGTACGTCACACTCAAATAAGGATGCCATACAATTACAATCATCACACTATGCGCATGCACTGGGAGAAAGGGTTGAGAGGAAAAACTGACAAAAAGTCCCTACCTTAGTACTAAAAACTTAAAGAAAACTTAAAATAAAAAACTCCCTTCCAAATCTTCCCACCTCTTATTTATAGATGAGGAGACAGGGTGCGATACCGCATACGCAATATCACATCTCGCATGTGATATCGTGTACGTGATATCATGTCAGCTATAATATCATATATATGATATCGCATACATGATATCATGTTGCCTATGATATCATGTACGTGATATCACGACCAACAATTCATGACTCATCAACATGCATTAGTAAAAAGTGCCAATTCCTTTTTAGAGTTGCATCATTTAATTTGATGTTTCTTTGATTTTCCATCTGCATCAATAATCTATTCACCAAAATTTGACAATATTTAGACCATATTTAATGTTGTTCAAATTTACTTTGACTATTAATTTCAACATTTTTAAGGCCCTTCACATATAACCTTTTGATAGTAGAACTAAGAAACTAGAAAAAGACCCAAAGGATCTATTGGACAAAAATTTTATGATAAAGAGAATATTTTCAGGGGAAGAAAGTTTATTTGATGTCACTTCACATTGTATAAGTTAGGTTGATAGGGCAATAAATAGTTATTTGCAATGATTAAAAATTATCTGATGTTTAGCCAATTTGGCTAAAACTGGCCAAAAGTTTCTTCTAGTAGTGGTCTTTACTACTTATTCAACAAGCTGAAAATTTGTTTTCCTAACCTTTTCATTTATGTTTAATATCTTAATATTGAATAATTTCTTCTTCAAAATTGATTGAGTAGAATTTTTATTGTAATACTATTAGCTATTTTTTCTCCTTTTTCTAAGTTGAATTGATTGTAGATTTGGGATTTGCCCCCAAATGGTACTTTCTCAAGGCTTGAAATTCTATCACGGAGTTTCCTTTCTTGTTCAACAATGATTGCAAACATTATTTGTAGTTAAAGAAGCATCAGTGAGTGTCAATAGGTATATGAAGTTTAGGTAATACTAGTTGATGAAACACATTTATTGTTGGCTCATACATTGGGTACATGACATGAGAGTCGCAACGTTGTATACGCGATATTGGGGCCTTGGTCTGACATCGCATGTTCAACATTAGGGTATATTCCCAAAGTCCATAAATACTGTGCTTGGGCTCCTGTTTTGAGTCAGTTTTTAGTCATTCTTAGTCAGAGTAGCGAACCTCTTACAGTTTATTTTCCTTAGAGTTAGAATATTTTTTGAGTGCCTATAGAAGGAGTCTAAAGTGTATACGATTCTTTGTTCGAGCACTCATGTTCCTAATCATAGCAATGTGATGGGAATAAAACAAACTCTTTTGACAATCTTTGCAGCACTAAGAATAGCTTAATATTTCCTTTAATGCATTTTATTTTCACACTCTTTATTTTAGTGCAAATGAATTAAGCAATTTATTTCTAGTAGTTAATGAATGTAAGCATGACCACTTCAAGCATTGATATAGTACTTGATAACCTAGTAATGGTTAATGTTTGGTAGCCCAGCAGTGCTATATGTGTTCAGGATGTGTCCAAGAAAGTGGGGTGGTTACTTGTGTTAGGCTAGCTAGGTGATAGAAATTAGTATTCAATCTACTCTACCCTTATTTTTATTGTAGGCGATTACATCCATAAAATATAAAACGACAAAAATTCATATACCTTGGTTATACTTAAACCATATCCTTGAGCCTCATAAGCGTAGTTGGGAACACAACGAATGTTCTTAACATCATTTCACTTCCTAGAGAAACTAGTGTATGAGATAACTATAGGTCCATAGAATTCAACCAAATCGTGTATCTCCTTAGTGATTCATATGGTTGGGCATAGGGATACCTCACCGTTCATCATTGGCATCGCTGCTAGGGACCTTTTTGTTGTTTTTTGCACTATCTAGGAACTAGTGAAAAGTATTTACTCTGGAGGAGGTATGTGCTATTCGCCAAAACACAATAATCAAGATCAGTGCATTGCAAAATGAGGCTAAGAAACATGAGAAGTTAAAGGAACACTTTCTTGACCAAGTTGGCATGTATAAGGAGATTAATGAAAAGGTAATCAAGATGACCAAGGCCCACATCAGCTCCTTTGTAGAACAAAATTCTAAATGGTAGGGCATTTTGGATAATTATGCCATGGTCCAACAAGTGGAAGTTAAAAATAAGAACCTATAGATAGAAGATTTGAAGGAATACATGGTGTTGGCTAACCTCAAATATGCCAACCTTACCTTGTTAACCACAGGTCGTCCTTGAAGCAAGTTGGAGTAGTAAGTGGTAACCACCTATGCACTTTATGAAAAAGAGTTTATGGATTAGAAAGATGCTTTAAAAAAGTTACAAGTGGCAAACTCAAAATTGGAGATGGTCAAAGCTAGTTATCAAGGACAAAAAAATGTAGCCTTGAACCTAGCTCGAAGATTGACATACTATCATGAGCTAAGGGATAAAGCTAGGGCTTTCGAGGAAGAACGATAGTAGTTTGTGGCATGGTACTTATAGGAAAATCAAATTTTTTTGTAGCTACCATGTCCTCAAGATGTACCAATGCCAGCACACATCGACACAGTAGCCTGGATGGTGCACAACCCAAGGATGAAGAAGGAAAAATTACAAGCCTTACTCAACCGTTACAAATTTTAGTGGCTTGAGGACAAAGGGAAGCAACCAATGGAAGAGCCACCATCTCTAGGTACCACATGAGCTTCCAAGTCCTGTTTTTTATTTTATTCTATAATAATGTGTCCCATTTTTGTACTGCATCACTGCAGCATGCCAAGAGTTAACTATTTTATCCATTGTTTGAGTCAGTCAATAATCCTATACCTACCCAATATTTGTAAAGAACTTATTCCTCAGTTTAACTCAATGATGAGTTTTCATTCAATCATGGGGGTATGATGAGTTGTGATTTGATAGGCCTTGATGTCAAATATGCAACATCATAATCCCAACATCATGTACCTGACATCAAGGCTAATAAGTGACATTAGATACCTGACATCACCTCATCTAGACCTCACCTATAAATACTGCACTTGGGCTTCCAAATGAGATAGTTTAACTTAGTTTTAGAAAGTATTAATAGATAGTTTCAATTTTCAATTTCGTATTTCCAGTCTGTTATTCCCAATGCATACCTGTAGTGTGTTGTTTGTAATCATACGACACCTTTGTTCGAGTGTGACGGACTTGGACACACTACATGACTAGCAATAAAGATCAAGATTACTTCCATTATTGTAGCATCCACTTAGATTAATATCATTGTTTTAATTATTTAATGCTTTTTTTAGTTAAACATTTTCATTTATTGTTATTTACTATTATTGTTGTTAAGCAAAATGTGTACGCCTTAATCACAAACATTTAAGTGTAAATACTTGGTCACCCAGAGGTGTATTATTTAGCACAACTAGTGACATATTCTTGGTAATCCCAGAAGTAGCTCCATGAAGTCCAAGATGTGTATGGGTGATTAAGAGTGAAAACCATTACCTTAGGCTAATTTAGGCTTTGTTTTCATTATTATTTAGTTAATCAATTTATCTCTTTCTATCATGAAGAGTAGCATAGCATATAATTAGGAACCATACCATATGCCTCACTTTGGACTAAACTATATGTGACAAAGCTACCACTAGTCCAAGTGGGAAGACAACGAACTATGATCAAGGCATAATGATCTAGATGCTACAACTAGTCCCATCCATGGAATTCAATCAGATTGCACATGGACACTTGTAATTTTTATGGTTAATCATAGGGGTACCTCACCACTCATCATTGGTATCATTGTCACTCATCATCACTTGTGACTATGTCACAAGCATGGATGAACTCAAGCAAGTTCATCACCAACTCTCTAAAGATACAAATGATGATACCCACTAGGGAGAGTTAGAAATTCCTGATAAATTTAAGTAAGAGCCCCTTGAACTAAAAATGTTACTGGTTAGGATGAAATATGTATTTTTGAAAAATAAGAAGCCAGTTATAATCAATGCAAGACTTTCTCTAGAACAGAAAGAGATGTTGTTGAAGATAGTTGAAAGATAGTTAGTATCTTTTTCTTGGTCATATCTTGAACTCACAAGGATTGATCCTATGATATGCTAGCATTGCATTTACACTGACCTATCCATGAAGACAAAATGACAACCATAGAGGCAGTTGAACTCCAAATTGAAGTAAATTGTCAAAGAGAAAATCAAGCAACTCCTCAAGGCAGGGTCCATTTATCCCATTATGGATAGTGAGTGGGTTGGCCTACTTAAAATTATGCCAAAGAAAGGTGGCAAGTGGTGGGTCTGCATCAATTTCAAGCTGCTGAACATGGCAACATTCAAGGATCACTTTCCATTGCCATTTGTTGACCAGGTGCTCAACACAATATTAGGGCATTACTACGATAGCTTCCTAGATGGTTATAGTGGCTATAACCAAATTCAAATTGAAACATAGGACCAACCAAAGACAATTTTCACGAGTCCCTGGGGGACTTTTGCATGTCACAAGATGTCGTTTAGTCTATGCAATGCACCTACTACATTTCAACACCTAGTCTTGAGCATCTTTCAACAGTAGATTGGTAGTAGTGTGGAAGTTTTTATGAATGACTTCTCCACCTATGAAGCTTCATTTGAACAAGCCCTGGACTACCTTAAGCAAGTGCTAAAATAGTTTTTTGAAACCAACTTACGGATCAATTAGCAAAAAAGTCACCTTATGGTACAGGAGGGCATTGTACTGGGGCCCAAAATCTCACAAGCAGGAATTGAAGTGGACCTTGAAAAAAGAGAGTCATCTAAGGAATAGCTCGCTAGCCAAAAATAGTTAAATATGTTCAGTAATTCCTTGGACATATTAGCTACTACTGACACTTCATAGAGAATTTCTCAAAGATCACAAAGCCATTGGTGGAGCTAACAAAGAAAGATGCTCTTTTTGTCTAGACCTTGAAATGTGAAAAAACGTTCCAGCAATTGAAAATAAAAACTTATGAAAAATCTAATCCTACAAGCACTTGATTGGTCCATATCATTTCACATTATGATAGATGCATCAAATTATTCCTTTAGAGATGTATTGATGTAGTTAGATGACAAGAAATGTCCATATTACATTCACTACACCAACCGAGGCATTGTGGGTGCACAACTAAACTACACAACCACAAAGAAAGAATTGATGCTTGTGGTGTTTGCTCTAGAAAATTTCAGGCACTATGTGCTTCGATATAAGATGTTTGTGCACACTGATCATAGTGCCATCTACTTCCTAATGAACAATCCAATAGTGAGCCCCCGTATCATACAATGGCTGGTGATCTTCAACGAATTGGATCTTACAATGGTAGATCGAAACGACACTGTAAATGTGATCTTTGATCACTTTTCTTGGTTGTGATGGGACAATAAAGAGGAAAAAAGCCCATTCTCTAGTACATTTCCTAATGAACTTCTCTTTTCTAGGGTTGTAACTGAAAAAATGCCTAATGAGCCAAAATGGTATGATAACATTCTCACCTATCTTCTCACTTAGGAGATGCCACAAGGGTTGTACCATTGGAGGAAATAGAAATTTCTTCATCAGGTAAAGCACTTCATGGAGATCAATGGACACCTCTACAAGGTGTTCGCTGATGGCCTCATTCATTGGTGTGTCCTTAATGCTGATCAACTATGCATTCTCTAGTATGCTAATGAAGGTCCTTGCAAAGAACACTATGCTGGGAGATGCACAACCATTAAAATCCTGATGGCAGAGTACTATTGGCCAACACTTTTCAAGGATACTCACCATTTCATCCACTCTTGTGAATAATGCCAACGAGATGGTGGAATAACTACTCGAATGGAGGGACCTCAACAATGGATTTAACCATTAGAATCATTCAACATTTGGGACATTGATTTCATGGGTCCCATCACACCCATGTCAAATGGAAAGGCATACATCATAGTCACTATTAACTATTGTACAAAATGGGTAGAAGTAGTAGTCATCACCAACTGTACATCTTCTAGTGGTGCTTGATTTGTACAAAAAAAATGTTGTGAATAGGTTTGGTGTGTCATGTGCATTAATTTCTAACAATGAAACTTCTTTTACAAGCACTACTTTTTAGAAGCTCATGCAACACTTGGGGGTCGAACATAAACATATAACACCTTATCATCCCCAAGCTAATAGTGAAGCTAAGGTTACCAATAAGGAAATCACAAGAATAATAACAAGAACTATTAGCAAGTATAGGAAGGACTAGATCACAAAACTCAACAATGCCCTATAGGCCTATCGCTCAACTTAGAAACTTTCTATAAGTGACTCTCCCTATAAGCTCTTGTATAGCAAACTACCAACACTTCCTATTCAATCTGAACTCTGTACACTTTCAACAGCTTGTAACCTTGACCTTGACTTAAGTCTAGCCCAAACAAAAAGACTCATGAATCTCAACCTACTAGATAAAAATTGATTAGTAGCCCTATCATCTAACGAGTTACATAAGGCCTATAACAAAAAGTGTCATGACTTGAAAATTAGAAAAGTCAAATTTCAACTAGAAGACAAAGTTCTTTACTGGAACCCCACATACATACCTCAATGAACTAAGTTCCAAACATTATGGGAATGACCTTACATCATTTATGAGACTTTCCCTTCTAAGTCCATGATGATTTATAAACTTGAGAGCCCAAACAAGAAACAACTAGTTAACATCCAAAAAATTAAACCTTTCCATGAGCATACGCCAGCTAACATGACAAGCCCCTCATCTAATGGATAACCATGCTCCATATTTCAGATCTCCTCCTCTCAAATTAGTCATAGGGGAGATGGTCAACCATGCTAATCATTTAAGTGGCTCTTTAGTTTTTCAAACTTTTTTATTTTACATATTTTTCTTACAACTTTTTGTTTTACACATTCTTTATTTTACATCTTTTTCTTTTTATGTTATTAATCTTTTCTAATTTTTGTTTTACACCATAGTTAGTACATTTTCTATTTCTTGAATATTTTACACTTTCTTTTATATGTTTTTATTTTGTTGTGATTTTCTAACTTTTTATTCATAAGTGCTAGGTACATTGGTAATGCGTTACTTGATCGTGGTATGTATTATTTTATTTGATTATTGGTGTTTGGTTTCTAGCTTTGAATTTCATTATAGGTAATTAGGACATGGCTTCTTCTTCATGCAATGGGCAGTGAGTCCACAACATTTACCCATCCACACACTATATGGTTTTCCTTGTTTTGAAAATGTGTAGTCCCTTTCTTATTGATGAGTGGCTAGGTACCCCTACACTTAACCATATGAATACGAATGTTGACACGCAATCCGATTGAACTCCACAGATGAACTAGTTGTGGTATCTAGATAGTTACACGTTGATCATAGTTTGTTATCTTCTCACTTGGACAAGTATTTACTTGGTCATGTATGGTTAAGTCCATAGTGAGGTGTATGATGTTATCCTAAACTAGTGCTACTCCTAGAGACAATGGGAAATAATCTTTCTTTAAGCTAATAGGCGATGAGAAGAAAAATATAAATTAGCCTAAGTGCGATGAGCATCCATCCCTTAATCATCCATGTGCATCTTGGACATCGTGTACTACTTTTGGGATTACCAAGCGCATATTACTTGAGCACTCCTAGATACGCTACTAGGGTTACTAAGTAGTTACACTTAAATGATTGTGATTAAGTCGCACTCATTCTGCATTTAACAACAGAAAAAGTAAATGATGGTAAATGACAATAAATAACAATAACAATTAAACAATTAAAGACTAAGTGAATGCTGCAATGAGGGAGTAATTTCAATCTTTATTGCCGATCATGTGTGTTTCCAAGTACATCACACTCGAATAAAGGTTCCATACAATTACAATCATCACATTGCAAGCATGCACTAGGGAAAGAACTAAAATGAATTGAAAATTAGCAAAAAATACTCTACTCTAACACTTACCGACCTCCCTTTTCCTATGTGCACAAATGTGGTATTTATAGACCTACATAGGAATCACGATATCATGTATTCGATATCATTATCTAGGCTGTAATATCACATGCCCGATATCAAGGATCTGATATCGAGGCCTGGAAAAACATGATTCATCATACCCCCACGACTAAATAATAACTCATCCTTGAGTCAGACAAAATGAGAATCAGTTCAATTGATTACATAGTGGATAGGTATGGGATTATTAACTAACTAGGAATTACTCATGCCATGGCATGGAATTGAACAAAACACAATTGGGACACAAACACAGAATTTACAAAAAATAAAATTTGTTGGAATTCATTTGGTTCTTGGCAGTGGTGGCTCCTCCATGGGTCTCTTTCCCTTATCTTATGCTCTAGTCTTTAAAATGGATGTCTTTAAAGAAGTGCCTAGAGCTTTTCTTCTTCAGTCTAGGGATCCTGTGCCATCCATGCTGATGCTCCAATGTTTGATGGATTTAGCACCTCCCATGTACATGGTAGTTGCAAAAACATCTGATTGGCCTTAACATACTAAGCTGTAAACAATCGTCATTCCTCTTCATAGGTTTGAGATTTGTCTTTGTATTCTTGGTAGTCCATGAGCCATCGAGCCAAATCTACCATGACATCCTTTTGTCCTTGCTAGCTAGTCTTGACCACCTCTAATTCAGAATTTTCCACTTCTAATTTCAATAGTATCTTCTTGCATTCAACAAATTCTATTTCATATTTTGCATAGGTGGTTGCTACCTTTTGTTACAGTTTTTTTCTCAGGCATCCTACTATCAACATGGCCAAGTTGGCATACTGCAGGTTTTCCAACTCCATGTACTCCATGAGATCTTGTATCTATAGGTCTTGGCTTTTTAGTTCAGCTTGGTGAACAAAGGCATAAGTATCTAATATGTCCTGCCAACCAGCATTCTGAGCACTAAGTGTGTTAATGTGAGCTTTGGCAATATGGATTTCTTTCTCAATAACTTGCTTGTACATCCTCACCTGATCTCTAAAATGTTCTTTAATTTTTTCATGTCATTTGGCCTCGTTCTGCCATGCACTTATTTCAATTTCCATCTTTTGATGAATCTCGCATACTGTACTATCTGAAATCGTTGACGTAAGGCTGGAAGAAAACGTACACCGAAAGATCTCCGGAGAGACACAGATGACCTACCTTCACATGAGGGCAAGCTGGAAAGATGAAGGCAGAGTGCCTTGGATGGTCTGCACGTAGATCAACCAAGGACTTCCCCAAGCATACGCTATGGCCTACGCTGGGGTTATCGTTATGAGATGTAAAACAAAGAGCATAATAAAAATGAAATGTAAATGTCGAATACAGCATGTAAACGTATAGAGAATGTATTGCAGAAACTTGCGATAACATGGAATAATGCAGACAACGAACGAGAACAGCACAACAGAAGGCAAAAATAAAACTGTATTGTATTAATTGACAAAATGTGCATCTATCAAAATGTAGTTGCAAGTCTAGATTGCAAGTCAAACATTAAGCTCCAATGTGTAGTGTTGCAGGTGTTGGGAATCACATGTGTCTGGGCTCAGGTTTGCTAGTTTCTTTTGCCAAATTTTTGCCAACCTCGTTTTTTCCATGAACAGGGTATTTATGCATTCTTCTAGGCTTAGGAGTAGGAATGAATAGGATCGATGACTGCGAGATGAGAGAAAAATGGATCGCATGATAGGTGTACGTGAGCAAACTACATTCTAGACCAGGTGCACTGTATCTTGCAATGCAAGCTAGTTTACACCCATGGAAGCCGCGTAAGGGCTTAACAAGTTCACACATGGTGAAGCTTACAATAAAAATTTACATTGAATTTGCAATCAACATTTGATTCCGACTTGCTTGGATCGGCTACTGCAGGATGTCAACTTGAGTTGATCTTGTCTTGGCATGTTTTTGGCATGTGTTTAAAATGTTCTGGGCCACTTTTGGCAACTCACGTTGGGCTTGCGCTGTCAGCGTGACCTGGGCTTGACCTGGGTGTGACCAAGCTAAAATTTCATGTTTGACACCTGAATTTTGATTTTTTGGAGCTTGTCAACAAGTAGAACTATTACCTATCCTTAGACGTTGAGTTGGTGTTGACATTGTGCCTAAGACTGCTTGTTTAGACCAGTTTTTGTTTGGTTACACTGGGCTCATTCTCCAACATGACCCCAGCGTGACTTGGGCGTAAGCAGTGGAAACAATGTATTTTCGAGCCCAAAATTAGGATTTTGAGGGCTAGGAACCTGGGGTAACCATTAGTGGATGTCATGGGGGACCCTTGTGCTTAGTTTCGACTTGTTTTGGCTCAGTTTCGGGGCTCCAAAAGTTGGTGACGTTGAGCCTTATTCTGTGCAACGTAAGAAAATGTAACCAAAGTATACTTAGCCAAAACTAAGCATTTTGAGCCCAAAACGTTTGATTCTGGATGCCAGAAGCTGGTGCAGTTGCCTATGGGCCCCGGGGGAACCTTGTCTATTGAATCATGAACCATCGGGGGCTATTTAGAAGGCCTTCAAGTTTGGTCATGCTATACTCATGCTTGGGCAGCTACATGACTTAACTTGAATCTTGTCTGAAAGTGCTAGGCCAAAATTTTTGTGGTGTTTCATTGGCCCCTCTTTGTTATCGCCTAAAGGAATCTATCCGAGAGGCATCAACAAAGAAGTACAAAACACCACGAGCCACTAGATATCAAGTATTGTTCTTTGGCACTTGGCCAGATGTCATCGGACCATGTTAAGAAGTACATGGGATCAGGAAATGAGGTTTTGAGATGTAAAGGAAGAGGGTTTGTAACCATGAGAAGAGGAATGTTTCTTGTGTGAACACGTCATGTTGGTCCTTGTTAATAGCCAGTATCTAGTGGACTTGGTACCAAGGCATGGGATGTGTGTCCTTTGGAGGAACGAGCCTCTTGTATCCTATTTAAGAGAACTCGTTGTCACAACCAAAGCCATGCAGTGAGGTGGTGCGTTCTTTGCAGAAACAGGATCCTTGTTGAGTGTCAAAGGGAACCAGTTGTCAAACAGCCAAAGCCACGCAGTGGGATGCAATATGATTGTTTGAGACATGAGTGTTTTCTTCCAAGACAAGTACCTTCTCTCCTGGGGCTTATATGGGAAGTGTCAAGGGTCTTGTGATGGATTTTTCTCTTTCATTTTTTTTTGTTTTTTTTTTGTACTCATACTCATGTGCTTGTAATTGTATCATGGGCTATGCCATGTTGCACAACTACCCAGAGAGTTACAGTGTGCAACAGTGTGGTTCAAGTTTGGGGGTGACTGGGATGTATATGGGAAATGGATAGAGAGAACATGTTAGGGAATAAGGGATGTTTGGGGAACTGGGAATGTACTTGTGAATGGTTTCATTAACCTGGTTGCATGCATCAGGGACAATGTGGTACCTTGTCGCCGTGATGAAGTGCATTCGTGTACGAACACATCTGGGTCTCATCCTGCAAACACAACTTCGAGAAGACAAGAAAACCACAAGTGAATGAGTTAGCTTAACACTTTAAACATGGATGCAACCAATGGGATGGAGACACCACGTGCAACTGCAGGCAAACAAAATTGAGCAACAGCAATGTTGTTAGAGTCCATGTCATGAATTCATTGAGCAGGTTGATGATGACATACCATTCGATTTCAACAACAGATTAGTAGGCTAGTAAAGAAGTTGCTAATTTATAGTCTTGGCGAACTGTTGTAGATTAGTTTTACATCATAATCCTTTGGACGTTACCAGTTTATCATTATAGCGGGTGGTGCAATGCTAGTTCATAGTCATGGTGGACTATGAAGAGGCTAGCTAATTTATAGTCTTAGTGGACTCTAGTGAATGAGTGTGATAGTTTAATGTCATCTCAGACAGATCTCTATGGTGTCGATTTACCGTCATCATGCTAGGATGTTCTGTGGTGCTAGATTTTTAGTCATAGCTCCAGGACTATTCTGTGGTATCAGTTTTAGGTCGTGATGCTAGGACTGTAGCGTACCTTAAGATCATCAGATGTAGAATGGTTTCAAGTACACATGATTCGTAGGATTTGCCAATTCATTTCCATCCATGTCAGCGAGCTTGAATGCCCCATTATCATATGCTTTAGTGACTAAGTAAGGTCCTTCCCAGTTGGCTGAGAATTTTTTTGAGTGTTCACGGACCACCTTGAGAACTAGGTCACCTTCCTTGATCAGCCGCTTATGTAGATTATGTTGATGACATTGTCATTGTTGTCTCTGGTACCATTCGATATGATCAAGCATTCGTACCCTTTCTTCTTCCACCGCGTCAAGGTCAGCGATGCATAGTTCATTATTTTGGCTTTCATCAAGGAGGCTAGAGAGCGTTATCTACAGCGAGGGCACCTGTAACTCCAAAGGTAACACAGCTTCGGATCCATATACCAGGCTATATGGTGTCTTACCTATGGACGTTTGATGCGTTGTTTAGTATGCCCATAGTGCATAGATTAACAGCTCGTGCCATCGTCTCTTACTTTAATTCAGCATTTTCTTAAGCACCATGATGATTTTTTTATTCGTAGACTCCACTTGACCATTGCTCTGTGGGTAATAGGATGATAAAAATCAATGCTTAATACCTAGGCTTTCACAGAAGCTTTTAGTATCTGCACTACTAAATTGTGGCCCATTATTGGTGACTATGGTCATTGGAATACCAAAGCAGGTTACGATGTTTTCCAATATGAAGTTGCAAACATGTTTGTATGTGGTTTTCCTAAGGGGAATAGCTTCTACCCATTTGGTGAAGTATTCAGTCATTGTGATGATGAAGCTATGTCCTGTTGACGATGATGGTGTTATTGGCCTAATTATGTCTAATCCCCATTTTTGGAATGGCCATGTGATCTGCATAGTATGCAACTCATTAGGTGGCATGTGTATTAGGTTACTGTGCCTTTGGCAAATGTTGCATTTCCTGACCCTAGAGAAGTAATCGTACTCCATGTGTGGCCAGTAATAGCCCAAACATCTAATTTTTGTTGCCATTGCTTTGGATGCTATATGCCCTCTACACAGTCCTCCGTGAACCTGTTCCATAATTTTTTGACCGTCGATGCTACTGACACACATCAACAAGATGCCTTCATAGGACTAGCGACACAAGGTGTCTCCTATTAATGCATATTTCCTAGAGCATTTTCGCACCGCATCCTTTTGAGCACCCGTCAGATGTTGTGGCGGTTCACCTCGTATAAGGTACTTTTTTATGTTGTCGTACCACTCTATTGCTTGCGTAGTGCTGACAGACGCTATGGGTATTTCATCGAGTGCGTTGATCATAGGTTTGGCACAATTTCTTATAGAACTAGGTAAGGCATGGAACATCTCAGGTATCATGTTCAAGGCTAGTGTGGCAAGTGCGTTGGCAATGGTATTTTCATTCCTAGGAATGTGTTGCACGTCTACGTTGATCAGTTGTCTTCGCAAGTGTTTAGTCAGGTCACAGTATGGTTGTAAATGTGGAGCTTTGCATGCATAGATCTCTGTGACTTGATTGATTACTAACTATGAGTCACCTTGAACTACAAGACGTGTGATTTCCAAAATTAATGCTGCTATAAGACCTCTAAGAAGACCTTCATACTCCACCATATTGTTGGTGCTAGGGAAGTTTAGTCGATAGGCAAAGGGGAAAATTTCCTTCGAGGGATATGTTATGATGGTTGTAGAACTTCCTTCTCAAGACTTGGATGCTTTGTCAAAGTACAAGATTGCATCGTCATTATCGGGCACTACGTCTATGCTGCTAATATCTTCGTTAGGGAATTCAAGGTTGATTGTCGCTTGATCTTGTGTCGGTGACATGGTCAACTGGTTGGCTATTGGTTCACCCTTAGTGGAGGATTGAGCAACATAATTCAGGTCAAACTCTGCAATCATTACCTTCCATCTAGCTATCCTACTTGACTCATAGATGTTGTTGGTGATAGCTCGAAGCACGTTGTCTTTGCAAATGATATAGACTTGGTTACAGAAGAGATAGTGTCGTCACTTTTTTAAGGAAAATACTAAGGCAAGACAAGATCTCTCCACATCATTATATCATTTTTCGTAAACAGTTAAGGCATGGCTTAAATAGTAAATGGGGATCTCGGCTCCATCTTCTCATTTTTGGCAAAGCCTGGATGCAATCGATGAATCAGATGTGGCAAGATAGATGTAAAAAGGTTTATCGCTTTGTAGGGGGGTGAACTATTGATGGTTGAGCCAACTCCATTTTTATGTTTTCAAAGGCTTCTTGGCATGGTTGAGTCCATTAAAAATGGGTGTCCTTTCACAGTAAATGTTGCATGGGTTTCAACTTATCAGTTACCTTCGTGATAAAGCATCTCATGAATTGAAATCTACCTTGCAGATCACATAATTCAATGAGGTTCCTAGGCGGTTGCATATAAGTTATTGCTTTGACCTTATCGGGGTTGACTCATATACCTATTTCGGAGACTATGAAGTCAAGCATTTTCCTACCCCAAAGATGCATTTCTTTGGGTTAAGCCTAAGGTTGTATTCGAGACAGCATTTGAGTACCAAGTCTAGGTGCTTTGCATGTTGTTTAGTTGTTTTGGACTTGACTATGATGTCATCTACATAATCATTGAGTGAATCGAGCATATAATTGCTAAATATATATGTCATTTCCCTTTGATACATGGCACCCATGTTTTTGAGACCGAATGGCATCATTGTATAACAAAACGTGCCCCAAGGTGTCATGAAGGTCGTCTTGAGTTGGTGTTCTGGGTTGATCCTAATTTGGTTATATCCCGAGAATCCATCCATAAAGGACAATAGCGCATGCCCGGCAGTTGATTCAACGAGTTGATCAATACTAGGTAGCTGGAAGTCATCTTTTATGGTGGCTATGTTGAGGTCACGGAAGTCAATACATTTCCGAATGCTACCGTTCTTCTTAGGGACTACAACAATGTTGGATACCCAATTGGCGTAATCACCAGCCTAGATGAAACCAGCCTAATAGAGCTTCGTGATTTCGTTACAAACTGCCAACGCTACCTCAGGCCTAACCTTTTGTGCTTTTTGCTTTACTGGTCTAAGTTTTTCATCGAGGATGATGTTATGCTGGATGATGCGAGGATCCAATCCTAGCATATCGGTATACGACCAAGCAAAAATTTTGATATTATTTTTTAGCACTTGTGTAATGTCATTGGCAATCTGAGGATTTAGTAGAGTACTTAATTTTAATGTTTTAAGCGCGTCACTAGACATGGTAATGGGGACTTCAACAAGGGGATCTTCAGTGATGTTGTCGGCTTCTAAGTCCAAAGTTTTAGTCATATCCTCAAAGTAGTCTGATGTTTCTTGAGTGGATGCCACGAAATTATCACAAATTGATGATGAGTCTAGATAAATAGATTCTAGGTTGACTTCTCGTTGAATGGCCCCATGTGGTCCATTGATAGACAATGTTGAAAAGAGGTTCTTGCTATCCATATGCTTGTTCCTGCCAATTTAAACAACATTTTCTTAATGAGGAAGGTTTAAGTTCCACATGATTAGTCTTACAAAATTGTGGAATGTAATGGCAGTTTTAGGCCATACCGGGCCATAGTGTGTATTTTAAAGCCGTACCGGGCCATAGTGTGGTAGTTTAAGGCCGTACTGGGCCAAAGTGTGGTAGTTTAAGGCCGTACCATGGCAAAGTGTAATTTGAGCTTTGTGCAGATAAATTTCTTGGATTTAAAACATCTGAGTTGCTTTAGGAGAATGAATAAATGTATGCAAGAAATAAAAGAAATGGCTACCTTAAGGCACAAGGACAAAATAAAATAAGTAAGATATAAATGAGGTAAAACGTGCCATGTGTAAACAATTGGGGTAAGTGAGATGCGAGTGTGAGCAACCAATGCAGAGTGAGTTGATGAAGGCAACGAGCAGCATGAGTGCTTGGGAACAGAAGGTAGTGTAAGTTGGAGGATTTTCTATCAGCGTGAGCAACTGTAAACGTGTGCTCTAGCATGACTTCTAAGCAGCGTGAGAGACTTGAAGACTTGCAGCGTGAGCAAGAGGGATCGGCAGCGTGAGTAACAGGGCAGAAACAGCGTGAGTAACAAAGTAGGATGAAGGGCAAGGGGAAGCTGGAATAGGGGAAGGGGAAGAGGCAGGCAAGCTTAGAGTTTGTGGAAGAGAGCAAGGAGTTGCTGCAATGCCTTCCATAACCAAGGGTTTCTTCATGGGTTGGAACCCTACGCAGGTTTATTGCTTTCCTCTTTTCTTTTCAATTTTTCACAACATAACACCAACGAGTGGAAGTATCTGAGTTATGGGAACCACCGTATTTTAGTGTATAAGGGTGATTTTAATTATCTAGCAACGATAGCGTTTTCTGTATTCCTTCACTGTGTTCCAAGGAGTTTTTGTTTTGAATCGCATTTGGGATTACCCTTTGGGAATCAACCAGTTTGAGTAATCAGGCTTCAACATGAGTTAGTGGGGGCTAGCCTAGTGTTAGCGTGAGCGATGCTCTAGTGTGCGCGTGAATTTCCTTGGCAGCACGAATTGCCCTAGCATGAGTTCCTTATCCTGGGCTACGTGAGTAATGTGCCCTAGGCAGCGTGAGTAACGTGAATAGTGCCTTTAGCCAAAATCGACCTTGTTGTTCCACTACCAGTAACCAACACTTGTGCTAAAATTTTATCGGTGTTTATGGGTTATCCTATAAAATGACGCTCCAAGGTTAAAATACAAAGTGTTGTATTTAAACACCAAATCACTGCTTGTGCTAATAGATTTCCCATAACCAGCATCCGAGGTATTGCAACGTGAGTCAGCTGCCATTTACAGCGTGAGTCAGCCACCATTTGCAGCATGAGTATAAGTTGTTACCTTCGTTTCTGTTGCAGCGTGAGTTTTCCAGTTTGGGTTGTCCAGCGTGAGTTAGGCCTCTTACTTGGCAGTGCATATGGTGATATTATTGTTGATCTTTAATCTTGCAATTTGGATCAGCATCTCATACCTCAAGTTGATATGATGGTATTGTCTTGATTCATGAGGTGTTGTTACCCTGAATTACTTGTAGCTAAATGTGGCATTCCATCTTCTCCTTACCGTGTGATGGATAGCTGATATATAACTAGGTTATCAGTAATATAATGAACAAATTAGTGCATTTAAGGCCCTACCATGTGCAGTAGTATTTTGATATATTTTAATTTATATATAGTGGGCCAACACATGTACACGAATGAACTAACGATCCTATTAGCGTTGGAACAGTAATAAGATGTAATAAGTTTACATCTTATCGATATATATTCTTTTGTTTGAACATGGCCAGCTCCATTATGCATGTGTTCTGATCGTGTTATAAGCGGTACCCTACACATAAGGACCAATGGTGACTAGACTTGTTTGTCAGCGTGCACTCCATCTATGTATCTCCTAAGGGAACGATGCTTTTTTCAAATAAGTCTCAGTTTTGTATCCGAAATCTGTCACCACTGTATTTCAACAATTCCAAATTGATGAAGGGATATATAGTTATGTTTCGTTGATGGTTACTTTCCTTTGTGTGTTGTACAAATTTTAACTTACTTACCTAGGATTTTGTTTTTGTGCAGGGACGTGTTGATGATGAGGTTGGCCCTAGCAGAGCAGGAGCTGATGACGTAGAGGATTTTGGGGACCAACCCCCTCCTAACACTAGTGCATGATTTGACTTGTTGGTCCTATGAACCTTGTCATTTCTTTGTTAGTTTGTTGTTTCTTTCTTTTTTATAGATTGCATGAAAACAAATGTATGATACTATGTTAACATTTAATATATTTATACATTTACACATTTTTTTTGGTGTTTTATGTTGCTCAAGTTTTTTTTTTTTTGTCCAAACTTTGGATAGACACAAGTGTAAACACGAATGATTTCTTTTTGTGATTTGATTTTTTTGTTTGTTTTGTTTTTGTTTTTTTAAAGTGTGAATGTAACTGAAATGATAATGGTGTGGAAGAAATGTAAGGGGAATAATAATTTGTAAAGCAAGGGTGCAACTATGCATACAAACAAGAATGTAATTTTAAAGAAACAGAAATGTAACTTGTTTTAGTTTAAGGCCATTTCGGGCCATGTGTGCAACAGCGTTCTATTTTAAGGCCATTTCAGGCCACAAGAAAACAAGAGAAATTTAAACTGTTTTAGTGAGTTTTTTTTTTTTAAAATAAACTAGCCATTCCTAACCATGGCTAGTTTTATGTCATTGCGGACATGTGGTAGTTTAACATCTTTTTCGGATAGTTGTAGTTTAACATCATTTCGGACGAGTAGTAGTTTAACGTCATTTCGGACGAGTAGTCATTTAATGGTTAAGTAGTTTCCTTAATTTTAGCAGATTGACATGGTTTGTTAGGCATGTTGGTGTAATCGTATATTCAGTGTCTCCTTCGCTAATTATATTAAACGGTAATTCTGACCATGCGACGTCTAGGGGAATAACTCCTATGTCAACATGTCCTGATGTTTCCATATCTTCCAGGGGATCACGGTTTGGGGATTGGTTCTCACTTTGGTTTTCAATGGGTGTGGCATCTTGTTTAAGCTCGAGAGTAATGTCATCTTGTTTAGTCTTATCGATTTCGACCTCTGAGCCTTGGTTTGTTCCTACGTGTGCCGAGGTGTTGAATGTAGCTGCATCACCATGTATAATGATTTCACCACCTTCATAGGGTAAGTGAATCTCTTGGTGGATGGGTGAGGATACCGCTATTAATTCAGCTAACCATGGTCATCCCAATATCAAGTTAAATCCAGGCATCTCATCTACAACCACAAATTCAGCTAACGTGGGGAACCGGTCCCCTGTTATGAAGTCCAAAGTTAATGTTCCTTTGACAACTATGCGTGATCCACTGAACAATTTCAAGAATGTCGTGGAAGTTGGTTTGATTTGTTCAGTTAGCCCTAACTATTCGATGATAGGGTACGGTACTACATTCGTGGTTTCTCCATCATCTACATGCACCCTGTGTATCTTAAATTGATTTACTTGTATAGTTATGAACATGGGTGTAGTGGTGACTTTTCCTATTTTTTCATCTTTTTTTATATTATTCACATTAAAGCTTAGTAATGTAGCTCTTGATCCTTGATATGGAGACATTACCGCATGAATGGAAGGTTCATTTGTAGGCAAGTCTTCACTGACCAGGATCAATGTTAACATGCGTACTAAGGCTTCACAATGAACTTGAGAAGTCATCATTAGATCATACAAGCTCAAAGATGTGTTTTTCTGTTTAAGCGCCTGTGTGACCTAAGTTAGGGCACTAGCCAAGTCTTTGTTGTTTGGTATAGTCTTGCTAGTTGAGACTTGGTCCATTGGACCCAGCAATTGTATCTCTTGTGGAATGGTCTTCGTGTGGTCTAATGTGACGGTTGGGTTCGACATATCTAGCATCCCTAATCTTTTTCTTTCGTGACTCATGCTTAGCTCATCAGTTGCCGGAGCCATAGGTACAGTGTTTAAGGGAGTGGGTTTCGGTGGCTCCAATTCAAGACTTTGACCTTCTTTTTCCAACCATTGCCTAGTAAGTCTATTGGCGAGGTGCTCTCACGAAGGTCGTGCGGGAACTGTCGGAGCTTGAACATCGGGTTGTTTTGGGACTCAGATTACGAATGGAGCGGGTCAAAGTTACGGTTGAACAGTTGGAGATGGTTGTGTGTCAAGGTGTTTAGGCACCCTGAGAACGAATGGGGTCGATTTCTTTTGCAACTGAGGAATAGGAGGTTGAGGATCAAGGTGTTTGGGTACCCTGATTACGAGGAGTTGGTCAGTTTTGTGGTTGTACCTCCGTGGTTGCAACCACAGGTGGCACTCGAACCACAAAGGGAGTGGGCCGGGTAGGCGGTTGCACATTTGGATTTGCATTGGCAGGGCGTACATGAATGACAAATGGTTTTGTAAGTGTAGGTGGATTGTATGTGGAATACGAATATTGTGGGGATAATGTTGATGTTGTAGGAGGAACTTGAATCACGAAAGGTTTTGTGGGCATACCTTGCTCATTTCCAACATGGATCATGTTAATAACGTAAAGACCTTCCTTAGTACTAAGGGGATCTTTGTACACGTCCATAGATTGATTCTGTAGTTTAACAGGGTTGGCATTTTCAAATGTTATTTCACCCCTATCAATCATACGTTGTATGTCTTTTTTGAGGGTGAAACAATAATCAATACCATGCCCATTCTGTTGGTGGTACTCACAAAATCGATCTAATCTAAAGCCTCTTGGAATAGGAGGCTCATTTGGAGTTTCCAAGCTTGGTTTTTTGGCCAATTCACAGAATCGGTCATGTCTCTTAGCTGCTGCTGGAGATAGTTGTTTGTGTTTAATGGCCCCAGCCTTTAAAAGTTGATCTAACAACTAGGAAGGCTTCATGGGGAGCGGTGTGTACTGAGCAGGGTCTTTCCTCTCAAACGTACGTGCATGACCTATGTTAGCAGCTTGCATGGTAGATGATTTAGGTGTATGTGCAGGAGCGGTTCTCTCATAGTTAACGGGAGCAGTAGGTGGTCTACCTTGCTGTCCCATGTTGGTAAGTTGAGTCTCTGCTATTGCCACTACTGTTTCTTTAGCCTTTTCTTTATCTTTCTTAGTGTGTTAATTTTTCAAGGCTGATTAAGCAGGGTCATGGCTATTTTGGGCTGCCTCTTCTATGTTTTTAATCTATACAAAATCTTGGCTTAGAGTGCATGCATTTAGATAGTACAGTTTTGACTTGACAAAATTGTTTATAGCTCCCTTAAGAATCGTGAAGAGGTATGTTTTTGGGATTGGCTTGTGAAGTTCGTTGAGTGTGGCACTCCATCTTTGGATAAATTTTTGTACAGGTTCAAGCAATGCTTGCTTTACCTGTATGAGGTTGTCCAAGGTTGCTTCAGGTTTTAGGTTGTATTTGAACCTGGTAACAAACTGGTGTAAGAGATCCTTCAAAGAGGATATGGAGTTACGAGGCAAGGCTCAGTACTAGTCTAAAGCTCTCCTAGTGAGGGACATGGCAAACACACACAAGATTGCATGGGGACAAGCCTGAAGCAATAAACATTCTAATCTAAATGTGACCAGATGGGTGTTGTGGTCTCCTTCCTCGTTGTCCTTGGTTAGTTGAGGCAAAGAAACTCCTTTGGGCAGGGTCAATGGTGGTACCGAAGAACTAATAGGATCATCTTGGTAAAAGTCCAATACTTTGAGCTCTTCATTGTTAGTAGTTTTGAGGCATTTTACCTCATCAGTGAGGTCTTGCATCATCTTTTTAGCTTCGGCCCATTCTTGGGCACTTGGTGGAGCAGTGGGTTGGCTAGTTTGAGTGTCGTGCAAGTTAGACTGCTATATAGTGGGTAGAAAGGAAGAAAGTTGAGTGGTCATAGGTTGTACTTGTGGAACATTTACAGAGGGTTCGACTAAGGGCGGCATACCGTAAGGTGTAGGTTGTTGTTGTTGAGTGATAGGGGTAGGACATCGGCCAATTGGGGGTTGTGGGACAGATTGTTGTGACTGGACAACTGGGATGGGCCATTTCCCAACTGTGGGTTGCAAAGGGAGACCTTGTACTTGATGTTGTACTGGAGGAGCTAAGGGTGTAGTATGAACTTGCACTCGTGGGATGAATTGTGTAGATGTGGAAGCGGGTATCACAGATGGCATCCCAATTAATTAGGGTGGGAAAGTCGCTCTTACATTCGTTTGAGAGGAGGGTTGTTGGGGTTGTACTTGTAGGAGAGGAGATAATGTGGTAGCCGGAGGAGTAGTGGGGATGGGTACATTGAATTGAGTATCGATCATAGGGAGAGTGGGAATAAGAGTAGGCGCTTCCTGTTGGGGCACATGTGCTTGAGTGCTTTTAACTGTATGAAAAGACATGGTCTCTCCCGTGAAAGGGTGAAATAATAGATTTGGGTAAGTATGCGGACTGTGAGTATGGTATGAATCCCTGTGTTTCGACTGAGCTGCAAAATTATCTTCTTCATCTTCATTTTGAGTTTCTATGATGGATTGCCGCAAGGTTTGACTCCTTACCATGAGGAGTTAGGATATAAGTTGATGATGAGATTCAGATAGGAGAATCACATTGTATGCTGAGGGGATAAATTTATGGCCCCCCTTATAGATGAGCTCAAAATGTCGTTTCGCTTCTATTTCCACGTGATCAGTAGGTAGGTTAGCTTGGATCTTTACACAGATGAAGTTGTATTGTTTCGGGGTGAGAATTGTATAGGCGGGGTCTTTGCCTTATAACCTACGTGACCAACGGGTTGGCCCTTGAAGGTTCATCTCTCCAACGGTACCTATGGACTCAGTTGCAGTCATCAGATTTGAGATTTCAGCATTGAGGTTAGAAATAGGTAATGTTGCGTTGATCTGGGATGCTTCCATGTATGTAACCAGTTTGACTAGCTGAATTTATGTAAATAGCGTGTGTAAGCCTAACCTGAGTGGAGTGATCTCAGCGTGAACAAGCTCAACGTGAGTAACTGGTATCAGCGTGAGCAATCTCAGCGTGAGTAACTAGTGTCAGCGTGAGCAAGCTCAGTGTGAGTAACTGGCGTCAGCGTCAGCAAGCTCAGTGTGAGTAACTGGCGTCAGCGTGAGCAAGCTCAGCGTGAGTAATTGGTGTCAGTGTGAGTAACTGGCATCAGCGTGAGCAAGCTCAGGGTGAGTAACTGGTGTTAGCGTGAGCAAGCTTAGTGTGAGTAACTGGTGTCAACGTGAGCAAGCTCAGCGTGAGTAATTCTGCAACATGAGCAAGCCTAGCATGAACAAGACCAACATTAATGGGGGTTTTGGTTACAGTGCTTGATTAGTGCAACATTTCAAACCATGGGGCGACTAAGGTTTTGTCAAATGGTAAGCGGCCCTCCTTCTAGCACCAATTTCTATACTATCCAAAATCATCGGCATAAGGCTGGAAGAAAATGTACATCGAAAGATTTCCGAAGAGACACAGATGACCTTGCCTTCACGTGAGGGCAAGCTGAAAAGACAAAGGTATAGTGCCTTGGATGGTCTGCATGCAGATCAACCAAGGACTTCCCCGAGCATACGCTATGGCCTACGTTGAGGTTATCGTTACGAGATGTAAAACAAAGAGCATAATAAAAATGAAATGTAAACATGGAATACAATGTGTAAACGTATAGAGAATGTATTGCAGAAACCTATGATAAAATGGAATAATGTAGACAACGAACAAGAACAGCACAATGGAAGGCAAAAATGAAATCGTATTGTATTAATTAACAAAATGTGCACCGATCAAAACGTAGTTGCGAGTCTGGATTGCAAGTCAAATGTTAAGCTCTGATGTATAGTGTTGTAGGTGTTGGGAATCACGTGTGTCCGGGCTCAGGATTGCTAGTTTCTTTTGCCAAATTTTTGCCAACCTCATTTTTTTCCATGAACAGGGTATTTATGCATTCGTCTAGGCTTAGGAGTAGGAATGAACAAGATCAATGACTGCGAGATGAGAGAAAAATGGATCATGTGATAGGTGTAAATGAGCAACCTATGTTCTATACCAAGTGCACTATATCTTACAACACAAGCTAGTTTACGCCCATGGAAGCAACGTAAGGGCTTGACAAGCTCACACATGGTGAAGCTTACAATAAAAATTTACATTGAATTTGCAATAAAAATTTAATTCCGGCTCACTTGGATTAGCTGCTACAGGAAATCAACTTAAGTTGATCTTGTCCTGGTGTGTTTTTGCCATGTGTCTGAAATGTTCTGGATCACTTTTGGTAGCTCACGCTGGGCTCGCACTATCAGCGTGACCTGGGCGTGACCTCGGCTTGACCTGGGCATGACCAAGCCAAAATGCCGTGTTTGGCACCCAAATTTTGATTTTTTGAAGCCTGTTGACAAGTAGAACTATTGCTTGTCCTTAGAAGTTGTGTTGGTGTTGACATTGTGCCTGAGACTGCTTGTTTAGACGAGTTTTTGTTTGGTTACGCTGGGCCCATGCTCTAGCGTGACCCCGGCGTGACTTGGGCGTAAGCAGTGGAAACAATGTATGGGGTAACCATTAGTGGAGGTCATGGGGGGTCCTTGTGCTTAGTTTCGACCTATTTTGGCTCAGTTTCGGGGCTCCAAAAGTTGGTGACACTGAGCCTTACGCTGTGCAACATAAGAAAATGTAACCAAAGTATACTTAGCCAAAACTAAGCATTTTGAGCCCAAAAATTTTGATTCTGGATGTCAAAAGTTAGTGCAGTCACCTGTGGGCTCCAAGGGGACCTTGTCTGTTGAATCGTGAACCATCGAGGGCTATTTCAGAGGCCTTCAAGTTTGGTCATGTTGTACTCATGCTTGGGCAGCTGCATGACTTAACTTGAATCTTGTCTGAAAGTGCTAGGCCAAAATTTTTGTGGTGTTTCACATACCTCCTCCATTAAGAGGGTTCTATTTTCTATGTCCAAGCAATTCATATCCTAGTTGACACTTATTAATTATTATCGCAGTTGCTGAAAATTTTCCTTGACAACATTCTTCTATTTTTCTATTGTGGTCAACCAGAGATTTTCAGTGGAAAGATGTTTATTTTCTTCTTGTGAGGCCTTGAGTGCTTTGGCATGTGCATATGTTTGAGCTTATAACTTGGAAGAATCCCAATTGGCCCTCTCTTTTTCCTTTGCCACTCTTTTATTCTCTTCCAATAATTTATTCAGTTGCTCTATCCAAAAGGACTCTAGTTAGTCTACAAGGATGAATTGAGACAAATCCCGTTGTGCATCTTGTAGGGTGACGAGCTTTTCTTGGAGTCTTTTTAACTGCTCCTCTACATACTCAAACCTGACCTCTGCCATGACCAACTTCCCTTTTGTGGAGATGATATCTAACTAAGTTGTTGTGGCATCTTAAGGGATGTCAAACAAGGACATCATCACTTGTCCTATCTCCAGGAATTGATCTAAAACATCCTCATGATCCGCAGGAGTCATTGAGGGACCAACCAAAGTTTGAGCATCACATGCTCTTATAAAATCTACCAGTGGCACAACAGGGACATTAAATGATTCCTTGATGTGATCTATAACCACTTCTGCTGCTCCTACTACATCTTAGTGCTGCATGATCACTACCTTCACCAGTTTCTAATTACACCTGAAAAGATGTAGCATTTCCATAGATCTATTGTGACCAGTGTGATTCCCCTCCTCTTGTTTGGATAGACACCTCATCCCATGCACGATCAATTCAAACTATGGATTGTACAATATCATCAATGACCCTGAAGAGATTTGTTTCATCATGGCTTCCCCAACTACCCATTTCAACGATGGCCCTGAGATGGCTCATCGATAGTCAATAGTCCTATGGCAGTAGCGGTGGCTAGTCTTGTTGTCCTGTAGGTTGTGTGTTGGGCCCCTCTTCCTATTATTGACTTGGCCTTATGCTTGGAAGTTGGCTAGGGCCTCCAATTTGAGGTGCGGTGGGCCCCACCGTCTGTTCTTGCTCCAGCTCCAATGTCTCACCAACATTTTTCCTTGGAGTTGGTGGTTTTAGTAATTCAGCAAATGAAGCATTTTGGGCCTTTCTGGGGGACATCATTGGTGTACCCCAAAATTCTAGCATGTTGAAACAACTTCCTAATGAGACAGGGGAAGGGCAATGTGAATTTCCCTATCTTACGTTCTCTAAACCACCTCAAAATTTCTATAAGATATAAATGGGGTAGGTTCGCATTAACCTTGCAAATCAAGATGACACTTCCTCTAACCACATATGTGAAAATTCTATTTAAAACTTTTGTTGAGAAAATGTGGTATGTGCCGATTTTGAAGTAGATTCTCTTTTCAAGTATAAGCTCTCCATATGATTTATTTTCCTTACCATACGTCATTTTCAACCATATCTTTCTCACATTAGCATCAGAACGAGTGGACAAGTGAGCAACCTTTGGCCATATATTCGAAAGATTTAAAACCTCTGAAATGGATTTGGTAGAGAAATCAATAGAAATATCAATGGTGGTGCCTTCTTCTTTGTTGTGCCAAAATTGGTACATCTCCCCTAGGTACCAATCACCACTTTAAGTTGGTCCCTAACTGCTTCAGGAAAAAACTCAGTGAAAGGTCCAAAATTAAGTTCCACAATCACAACTGCTAACATGGACCTTTTACGAATTACCTAAATATATTCTAGAGACAACATGAGATGTTGTCCCTATTTAGGTGCCCCACCGTCTCCACCTTCGACATGTCCCGATTGCACAGTAATAGGAGGTTCTTGATGGATGTTGAATGATTATGCCTCCTGCTCTATATGTTCCTCGAGAGATGCCTGGCCTCTACCTCTCCTTGGTCATTTGGATGCGCCTTGAGAGGGTCCTCCTTGTTGTCCTCTTTTAGGGGCCATCTGCAATCACATGGGACTGACTATTAGTAAGGCTATTTACAAAATTTGATTTATACCTTATTTCTTACCTTTAATAAATTCATTTCTTGTCTAGTGTGATTTAGAGTTAGAAAATTTTATGAAAATTTCCCCTAAGAGTTTTGATATTGGACCCAATTTGATTAGGTAACTCCAAAAAATAATTTTCATGGTATGGATGAAGAGATAAAATTAATTTGGCAAACGTTTTTAACATTTTTAAGGTCATTTACCCTTTATGATATCCTTCAAGAAATGATGAATTTTTTAAAAAAACTATGTGTAGCTTGGAACGTACCCTTCCCCCACGACTAAGTTAAACACTCTGGGTTTAGACAGGTTTGATTGGAATGAGAATCGAAGCGTTAATGAGCAAGATATGGAAGTTGGAATGATAGGTGCTTAAAGCATCAGAATTCGCAAAAGAAAATTTCAACTCCCCTTGCATGAATAGTGAAAAATGACGTTGACATGTGTGGTGGGGTCCCTATATATAGTTTTTATAGACGCGATATCGCATACTCAATAATTTAGACTGGATATCACATCAGACATGATATAGGGTACCCGATATCGTGTCCCATTCAAAATAGGGTACTTCGAAAAATTGATGAATTTTCGAATTTCCAAGGCCAAAAATGAAGGATTTAAGGTTAATTCGAAAGATCTAGGGTAACATTAAAGAGACTAAAAGGCACCAGAAGTGTAATGAAGTGCAATTTTACAATGAAGTTCGAGAGTAAGGTGAGGAAAAAGGACATGTAGTGGTGCATAGGAATGTTGGAATTTAAGATTATGATAAAGGCAAAGATAATTGTAGCAATGCAATACTTGGAGGGTGTAAGATGATGTGGTGATGTGCAAAAAGTGAAAATTATAAAAGTTATACAAGTGGATACTCCCTAAAGTAAGTTCCTACCTATCATGCCCTTACGTAACCACACTTGAAAATATCTGTAGGCACTAAAAGGGTTAAATGCAATCCACACAAATTCCACAAAACACACACATGTAGATATCATCGTGATGAGGTATGAATTCGATGCTACACAAGACACAAGTCAAAAATACATGAACAGCAAGATGAGGTGAAACGTAGAAGGGATTACAGAGATCAAGGCATGAGGTGACTGACCCTGGGCACAATGAATCCTGAGTGTAGGGTATAATTAATGTGTCATTAGCCCATCGCTCCAAAATCAAGACCAAGTTCATTTCTCCGATCAGTGGCATCGCATTGTTTCATCCAATGATGGATAACCATAAGAACACCATGACAGGAAGGCGTATGATCATTTGGCATTTTATCCAAGGGAGGAGTGATTTGGAATTTCTCTGTGGCACATATTTTATTTTTCTTGATCTTTTCTTTGTGCTTTTCTCTTTTCTTTTTCTAGCCACTTTGGCACCTTTTTTTTTCTAATAGTGAATCGAAGAAGCCGCCATTGAGTTTCTTTATTGAGTACCTTTATTACTTTTACTCCCATTTTTCATTAGATATATAAGGATCTTAGTACAACCAAGTTGCATGATAGCACCTACAGATGTCACCAAAGAGAATCCACAAGTTCCCTTGATGTCACACCCTAGCCTTTCCCTCTTAGTCCATCATTCTTCGCTTGGGCTATAATGAGCATAAAATTACCTTAAGTTTTCATGATGTCAAGAATATCATCGTACCCAGAGTAGAACCACTCATTAATAGAATGGGTGGGTGGATGTTGTGGGCTCACTATCCAAATAAGTAATCACCTAAGACTTGATAGCATAGAATAACACCTCGACCAATGAGTCACATGAATGTTTTATTCATAGATGAGATTACCCATAAAAAGATAAAAAAACAAATAAAAAGATAAAACAAAAAATTGAAAGCGGACAAATTAGAAATCGAAAAATCAAAAAACAACAAATTGAAAATGAAGAACTGAAAAACAAAAATTTGTAAAATCAAAGAAAAGGAAAAACATTTACTAATTCTACTTGTTAGAATGGGGGTAATCCCCCATGACTAAACCTTTGATCGTGGTGAGAATTAATAAATGGAAAATTTGGATCCATGCATGTTGGAAATATTGGGGTCTGATCATATCCAAACCACTGGGTGTCTTTTAGTATGGTTGTAGGAATTTACCCAAATTGTGGTTCACACACTTGATTAACGTAGGCATAGTGGGATAAATTATAAGATGTAGTCATGTGATAAGGAGTTGACCCATTACGGCACCTGTGATCCTGAGTTGGTATGCAAGGATCAATATGTCTCGCTACATGGTTATATTCATTGGGCCGCATGGTGGTTGGAGTGTTGATTGATGGCTCTAATATGGTAATAGGAGGCATTGAGTTCAAAGGAGAAGGTGCATCATAGCATTGGACTTGTGCTGAGTTGGAGGATGCAGTTGTTTCGAAACTAAGCTATCTCTTTCTATGGTCAGGCCTAAAGAAAGGATGCTTTTGACACTATGGAGGGTTCCCACTGCTATTGACAGTAGTTGCACAAGTAACATTTGTGGGTTGATGCTTTGGTGCAAACCCTTTTGGCACAACTGGTGGTGATGTAGAAGGAGGTGAAGGATGAGAACATTGAGGGCAAGAAGAAGTGGAAGGCACATGAGGTGGTGATCTTGTTGGAGAGGGCATAGATGGATAGTACTTAAGAGAATGATAATGATGAGGTGGAGTAGAGGATGTTGACATAGTTGGGGAAATAGGATGCTGAACATAATAAACGCTTGGGTTCAAATGATATGAAGGGTGTGACCAATCTAACGGTGGCCTCCCCCACAACTGGGATTTTTGCCACTATAGTTGAATCCAGTATTTCTGTATGAAATTTGGATGTAACATTCCTCCCCAATGCTCATGTAAATGTGACAAGATTTGGCATTGGCCTTTGGGGTGATCGTATAGGAAAATATTACATTGATACGTATGATTGGTAGTTGAGCTTCTATTCTTATTATCTTCAACCCTTCGTTCTGATTATTGCATGGTGTCTTGTCCTATTTCTTGATTTGGCATAGTTCCACCTCTAATAATGTTGGCATATTCTTTGCATTTTTCATGCACCCATTCCATCATCTTATTGATCTTTGCCTCAATTTCATCTAGTGATTTTAGTATTGGCAAATATCGTTTCACCTCCTTGAAGTGAGTTGATTTCTCCTCTTCATGATCATGGACCTTTACTATTTTGAGATTTTGGTCTTGTTGATATTTTTCAACATTCTCCCATTTAGCTATTTCTTCTTCTTGTTTTGCTACCCACTTGATAAGCTCTTGGAATTGGTGGGTTCATAACTCGTATAATTGACCTAGGGCATACATCCCTAGGATCTCCCTTGTTTCATTACGGAGCCCATCCATGATGTGATACATTAGCCTTTCTTCAAAGAACCTATGGCCTGGGCATTGGTTTAGCAAAGAATAATATCTTTCTAAGGCCATGTCCAAGGGTTCATGTTGCCCCTGTTTCCACTCTTGGACTTGTCTCCTGAAGGCTGACACTCTTGCATAGGTTTGATATCTTTCATTGAAGAGTTCTACCATTGTCAGCCAACGTCGGATTGATTTTGGTTTCAAGGACTTGTACCATACTTTTTCTTGGCCAACTAGTGTCATAGGAAAGAGCTTAAGTTTTTTCCATCCATTATCAATATTATTCCATACATAGGCATCATGGAAGGCTTGTAAATGATGTTGCGAATCTAAATCATAGCCTCCTGAAAACTTAGAAAAGTTGTTTAAATCAAGCCTGGGTAGATGGCTTTCCTTGCAATGCCTGTGGAATATTCGAATAGCCTCTTGTATATGCATTAGGCTCTTAGTGGCCAGCAAAGGTTCATCGTCACTAGGTAGGTTACAAATTTGTGAGTTGGGACGATGTTGTCTTTGTTTATGTACATAGGAGACCCCTACATAAGATTGAGTACTCCAAACTTCATCTTCATCATAAATTTTGTTAGTTCTCCCATGAATTACCTTACTAGTTGTTGTGTTATCATAGTCTTGTAAGAGAGACATTGTTGTGAATTGTGTGTGACTTAATTGAAATTAATTTCTTTTCTAAAAGATATATCGTTAATACTTTGTTACAGTGATCTTATATGATATAACTAATCTAAATAACTAGCACCATCTTTGACAATGGTGCCAATGATGAGTGGCTAGGTACCCCTACACTCAACCATACGAATACAAGCATTCATGCACAATCCAGTCGAACTCCATAGATAGACTAGTTGTGGTATCTAAATAGTTACATGTTTATCATAGTTCACTGTCTTCCCACCTAGACTAGTATTTACTTGGTCACATATGGTTTAGTCCAGAGTGAGGTGTATGTTGTGATCCTAAACTAGTGCTACTCCTAGAGACAATGGGAAATAATCTTGCTTTAAGATAATAGGTGATGAGAAGCAAAATCTAAATTAGCCCAAGTATGATGAGCATCCATCCCTTAATCATCTATGCACATCTTGGACCTCATGTACTACTTTTGGGATTACCAAGCACATATTACTTGAGCACTCCTAGATACGCTACTAGGTTACCAAGTAGTTACACTTAAATGTTCGTGATTAAGTCGTACTCATTCCACATTTAACAACAGGAATAGTAAATGATGGCAAATGATAATAAATAACAATAACAGTTAAACAATTAAAGACTAAGTGAATGCTATAATGATGGAGTAATTTCGATCTTTATTGCTGATCATGTGTGTCCAAGTATGTCACACTGAAATAAAGGTTTCGTACAATTACAATCATCACACTGCAGTCATGCACTAGGGAAAGAGCTGAAATGAATTGAAAACTAGAAAAAAAGACTCTACTCTAACACTTACTGACCTCCCTTTTCCTGTGTGCCCGAACATGGTATTTAAAGGCCTACACAGGAATCACGATATCGTGTATTCGATATCGTTATCTAGGTTGTGATATCGCATACCCAATATCGAGGATCCGATATCAGGACCTGGCAAAACATGATTCATCACTTATTAATAAAACTTTAATAAATTTGTGACTGGTGGTTTCTAGAATTGGGAAGGATTCAAAGGTTTGAATAGGGTGTGGCTTCAAGAGGATTTGGTATTCTTTGTGATTTTCTATTTGCTTGGTTGCATGTGTGTTTTCATGAATTTCTTACCATTCCATGCCAATTAATAAGGAAAGTTGAATAAGTCCTCGCATGGTGTGGTTCTCATCAGAAAAAAAATGATAAGAATTTAAAGCACACCCCTTGGACAAAATAAATGCATACATCCTCACATGGTGTGGTTCTCATCAAGAAAAAAAAAAGAGATGAGGATTCAAAGCACACCCCTTAGACAAAATAAATGTATGTCTTTGCATGGTGTGGTTCCCATTTCATATATATATATAATGAAAATTCAAAGCACACCCCTTAGACAAAATAAATGTATGTCTTTGCAATGTCTTTGCATGGTTTCATATATATATATATATATATATATATATATAATGAAAATTCAAAGCACACCCCTTAGACAGAATAAATAGGCTACAAGCACTAGTTATGGGACTAGTCTCCTCTAACTAAGGTCCTTCCTCACTTCTTACTTATTCTCTAATAAGGAATAGTGTTTGTTCTCTGGGAGCACTCTTGTGTCTCACAGGATGGATTGGTCTTAGAATGTCAATGTGAAGTCACTGAATGTGGTTGGTTTTGGTCTGGACTAAGGATGGATCCTATTAAGTCATTTAACCACAAATTCCACAAGGAAGTTTATGTGACCATAATTAGGAACTCCATTCTACTTTCTCTCTCTCTCATCCATCTATGCTTCCATGTCTCACATCATTGCCAGTTTCATGTTTTGGCTTAATGTTCTAGTTTGATGTGTCAATATTCTTAGTTAGTTTCTTCTAGGTTTTTGTACTTAACCTTCTATAACCATTAATCATCCACGGAGCCTATAGACTCTTTGGTTTGAATTTATGCAAGGGCAAAAATATTTGTGCGTGCTTTGGAAAGGACCCACTTGCATATCTTTTGGTTGGGTTAGTTAAGTTCTTTACCCTCAGACACTCTTACAATCAAATTCTTTTTGTTTATCCTATCAATGACATCCAATTGTACACATCTTCACAACAATTTTTAGTGAATTCTTCTTTTTATTATTGTGAATTCTTATACCCTCTTCAACTATTTTCTTGTGTTGAAATTTTTCAAATTTGCTAAACTACTTATCTACTTTATCCTATTTGTCAACCTTCCTACTAACACTATCAAAGAAACCAATCTATCATAATCACAACTTAGCCAAGTATAACTACCAATGAGACAAGGCATCTAACCGTTATGTGTTACACATTATTATACTAATTCATGATTTTGTTGTGATTGTAGTGGGAAGCATGGATTGGAAGCGGGACTATCTTCACCAAGGATGATGCAATAGTACCACTCAATGAGGATCATTTGTGATTGCTAGATCTCTTCTCTCTCTCTCTCTCTCTCTCTCTCTCTCTCTCTCTCTCTCTCTCATTTTTCTACTGCCAAGAGGTGTTGGATGTTAATGTTATTTAGTGTGTTCACCTCTATTATCATGAACTCCCAATGTTGTAAAAATATTGTAATTCTATACACTTGGACACTCAGAGTCTGAATGTTTGTTTCATCTAAGTCAGTTTGTGTGAGAGTTAATAATCCGAGACCTACCTAATATGTTGTGTTGTAAAGAACTTGTTCCTCCTCTTCTTCACTCAAGGATGAATTTTCATTTAGTCATGGCGATGTGATGCAACATGTTTATTGTTGGCTCTGACATCGGGTATGCAATGTCAAAGCCACGACGTTGTGTACATGATGTCGAGTATGCGACGTCAGAGCCATGACATTGTGTACATGATGTCGGGGCCTTGGTTCGACATTGCATGTCTAACGTCAGGGTATATTCCCAAAGTCTATAAATACCACACCTAGGCTCTAGTTTTGAGTCAGTTTTTAGTCATTCTTAGTTAGAGTAGCGAAGATTTTGCAGTTTATTTTCCTTAGAGTTAGAATATTTTTTGAGTGCCCATAGAAGGAGTCTAAAGTGTGTATGGTTCTTTGTTCGAGCATTGATGTACCTAAGCATAGCAATGTGACAGGAATAAAATGAACTCTTTTGACAATCCTTGCAACACTAAGAATAGCTTAATATTTTCTTTAATGCATTTTACCTTCCCGCTCTTTTTTTTAATGCATTTGAATTAAGCAATTTATTTCTAGTTGTTAATGAACACAAGCATGACCACTTTGAGCATGCATATAGTACTTGGTAAAATGTTTAGTAGCCCAGCAGTTCTATTTGTGTTCAAGATGTGTCTAGAAAAGTGGGATGGTTACTTGTGTTAGGCTAGCTAGGCAATACAAATTAGTTTTTAGTCTACTCTACCTTTATTTTTGTTGTAGGTGATTACATCCATAAAATATAAAATGAAAAAAATTTATATACCTCAATTACACTTAAAACATACCCTTGAGCCTCACAAATGTAGTTGGGAAGACAACAAACGTTCTTAACATCAATTCACTTCCTAGAGAAACTAGTGTATGAGATAACTATAGGTGCACATAATTCAACTGGATTATGTGTAATGCCTTAGTGATTTGTATGGTTGGGCATAGGGATACGTCGCCACTCATCACTAGTGTTATTGTGAACTTGATACTAATGAGAAAAAGTCTAAATTATGTTGTAAACATTAGGTACATCCAACTTCTTTGAACTTGTTTCCTTTTGGAAAGGGAAATCAAATTATTTTTTATCTCTATATGTAGAAGATTCAGGGATAGTGTTATCTTTAAGAAAAACACACAAGATTTGTTTGGCATTGGTATTTTTTCTAAATTAAAGCTTATAAGTTAGCTTACAGTAGTGAGTAAGGATTCCACCTTTTTATGGAGAACAAATATGCCTATTGTTATTGATCTCTGTTGGTTGGATAAGTATTCAGATTTGTGTATAAATCTCTTGGATCTGCTAAGACCAATTCCATGTTTCTTTGAAGGGCATCCTGGATTAACCTAAAGCACAACCTCAAACCCATTATTGTAACTTGCTCTAGAAAATGTTTTCTAAGTTTTGCTTTTTGGTGGTGAGGCAAGAATGTTTCTTCCTTGAAAATATTTGTGGCTTATTTGCTATGGATTAAAACATCATTTTCTTGCAATGAAGTTTCTATTTTTATATATGACACTAGGTTCTCATTCATGGTTAAGTGCTTCAATCAAACAATTTCTCAATTCTATGTTTGAAACATCCATCTGTTCTTTTAGATAACATTGAGTATGTTTCTTTTTAATGCATGCTATCATTTGTTTTCATCCTGTTTTGTTTTAACAATTTATGTTAAATGGTTGACTAAGGAAACATATCCTCTTCACAAACTACATATTCAAGTATTCACTTTAACTACAAACAAATATAGAGCATCATTTTGTTCAGCTTTTTATCCCTTGAACTTTGAATCTAACCATTATCTAATACATTTAAGTTACAATTTCAATCCTCATTAAGTCTTAGGTGCTATGCTTCTCAAATTTTAACATTGTATTTTGATTTTGTGTATATAACCTTCTTCCACACATGGTGATGAGCAAAGAGCAATAAAATAAATTAAAGGTTTCAAAAACATCCTACTTTAATTATGTTTTTCACATCATTATTAATTTTTCCATCCACTTGAACCAGAGACCCTTAGTATCTAAATTTCTTATATTGAAAAACTTCCTCATTTTGGATTTTGATCTTTCTTTCCATGTTGCTTACTTTTCCATTAAAAGTGCAAACTATCTAATCTATTTTACTTTTACCAATCTTTGTCCCTTTTAAGTATATTTACCCCCAAGACATATAGTCAAATTAAAACTTTATAACTCAATATTGTCCACCATAATCGATGTCATAACTTGGACTTATCAAATTAAGGGGTATTAAAACCTTATAATAATTGTAATATAGTTACACTTCAAGATGTATAGTCCAATCAGAATTGTATAACTCATTATTGTTATGGGTTCAATTCTAGTAGTAAGACTTTTGATTTGTTCATCAAATAGCATACATATGTTGAGCCATGATTATTAGTTAAAGAATGAGATTACATAGAAAAATCCCACGATTAACAAATGGGAGGTTACGAAGTAATGTGCAAAAAAAGATAATCAAAGTTAAAAGAAATGAATAGTGATTGTAACCATATTTGTGTGCAAACATTCATAAAACTTTATATCATTTGAAACAAGAATGTATCATTATTTTCAGCCAAGGAAGAGGGTTGTCAAGTTTTTACCTGCACCTCCCATCATTTCAACTTATAGTGCAAATATTTTTTCTTCACTCTATCTAGTGCCAACAGTTTCACACTATGCATGGTTTGTGATGAATGAAAGTCTCGTCCTTGAAGCAGAGTGTTTAGAAGAGGAGGAACTTCTTCTTCGGTTATTGGAATAATTTGTTGCAATTTTCTTGAAGAAACCACTTCACCTTTCACTAATATGGAGATTGACATTTCATACAGATTAGCCACGATTGTTTCTAGGTCATGGTCAATCCCAGGATACACCAGAAAGCTATGTTCACTGCCTTTTGGGTGATGCAGTAGTAACGCATGATCATCCATGAAAAGGCACCGTCTTTTACTCCATATCAAACCGGACCGGACTCTTCTTCCTGTTTAAAACATGCCCAAGCCAACCTTAATCCAAGGATACTAGTTAAAAGGTTAGTCAGATATTCTTATTCATCATCAGCTGTTAAAAAAATAAAACAACTAGGTGTATGTTTACCATAATACAAGTGTTGCCGTGACGAGAGATCTTGGTTATTTGATAACCTGCAATGTCAAGTGCTGAAAATTCATAAACGTGGAGCTGAGAAGGTAGTTGAGTCCATGCACAAGAAATCAAGCGTTGTTTCCTCAATTCAGAATAAAAGATGTTGCAGATCTCTTTTGCCAAGTATTCTTTTCTGCAACCCAAATAAACTATCCATCCATCTTTTACAAGTGCTTTGCAGCTTGGACCGTGACAACTGTTTATGTCATCCCAAGTGTCTGGCCATTTAAGTTCACCCTGTTCTATGTTAACGTAGATGTCATCATCACAACTTTTAATGTCCCCTTCCACGCCAAAGGGTAATACAGCCAAGTGGATTTCTTCCCCACAATCAAAACGCTCAAAATCGTACCCTGCACCGGGCATTCCATAATAATAACTTACTGTGCCATAACGTCCTCTGTCATAACCTTTGTAATAATCAGTTGAGAAGTGAAACTGGGTTCGAGGCGGGGGAACATGTCTGGGAAGGTCAGCGGTGTAAACTGATGAGGTAAGACACAGCACCACCACGTGTGGAATAAATGGGAGGGCAAGGACATGTCCACCGTGGATATGTTTAGAGGGGAATTTATGAAAGAAGGAGCACATATCTTGGCAGCCAATCAAATCTTTGATTTTTTGTTCCATCACTAAACTCAAAGCTGGCATCATTTTCACATTTAATATTCCACCGCCGTTTGCATTTAACGAACACTGCAACACTTCCTGAGTTCAAGATAAATAAGCACGACAATTGGGATAATAATTACTAAACGGCATATGTACTAAATGCAAGCATAGCAATTACAAACAGAAGTGCACACGATACAGAGTTAATTTTAGAAATACCTGATCGTCGTTGTATAATTGGTTGAAAATGTCGGGCATACTAATTACCTCGGTATCCTTCCCCTGGTATGATTGGTTGCAAATGTCAGGCTGAAGTGACAGCTGCCGATCATGTAACCCGTAACACCCGGTGATATAGACCGAACGCAGGTCGTTGAAACGGCCTGGGCCTTCCATCATATTTCTCAGGTTCAAACACCCCTCAATAATTAGAATCTCGAGTCCGGAAAGGTGTGAAAGCCCAACAATTCTGCTGAGGTTAACACAGGAACACACCTCAAGCCGGGTAAGACTAAACAATGCCTGCGTATGGATTACTTCCATCATCCAGCAATCTGCCACACATAACTCTTCTAGTCCAGAAAGAGTCCCTATGCAAGACGGTAATACTTTCAAAGCAAGGCAACAACGAATTTCTAGGCATCTTAGATTTTGTAAGTTACCAATGAGATCCACCTCCTCTAAATTCAAGCACCAAATCAGGGAAAGGTTTTCTAGAAATGAAAGACCTCCTATACTCTCGGGTAACTTTGGGAGATTGTAACAATAAAAGAGATTCAGTGTCACCAGATTACGAAGATGACATAGGGCAAGCTCCTTTACATTCCACAAGCCTCTAAGATCCAGCGTATGCTTTTCACTGTTCAGACCGCTGGCAGAGTTGATGAAATGATTGACTGTTAATTCAAATTCACTTAATTGAGGAGGACATCTATTATTATTATTAGCTGCTGCTAAAAGCAAACCGGCAGTGTATGTCTGTTGCTTAATAATTTGAATGGGTTGGACAAAGTTGCAGAGATCCGTGCTACCAAACAAGGAATGTGCAACCTCCATATCATCTTCCACGTCAAGTACTGACAGCTCAAGCTCAAGTCGCGACGACGGAAAACGAATCCCTTGGAACTGCTTTGGTGACCATCTTATTTTATCACACGTATGCACACTTAGACTAACTAAGTTTGTCCAGCATCGCAATGATGGTACTAGCCCTTCCCAAGCAGGGCAACAACAGATGTCCAAGGATTGTAATTGCACCAGTTTCCTGGATGACTCTGGCAACGACAGCATTGCGGGACAGTAGTAAATGGTCAGTTTACTTAAGCTTCTCAGATCCCCAAGTGACTCGGGCAACGAAACCAATGCGTCACATCCGTTAATGGTCAGTTTACTTAACCTTGTCAGATCCCCAAGTGACTCGGGCAACGACACCATTGCGTGACATCCGATAATGGTTAGTTTACTTAATCTTCTCAGACCCCCAAGTGACTCGGGCAACGACACCATTGCATGACATCTGTTAACGGTCAGTTTACTTAATCTTCTCAGACCTCCAAAAGTCTCTGGCAAGCATTCCAATGCATGGCATCTGTTAAATTGGAGATGTTTCAACCCTTGTAACTGTCCAAAGCTATCCGGAATGATCTTCAAAGATGTGCATTTATGCAGATACATACAAGTCAACCCTTGTAACTGTCCAAAGCTATCCGGAATGATCTTCAAAGATGTGCATTTAAGCAGATCAATACAAGTCAACTGTCTGAGCTTTCTCATCGATTCTGGAAGACTCTGAAGTTTTGTGCAATCCTGTACAATAAGTTCTCTTAATTTTGATGGTGCCTCCTGTCCAATGCAAGGTTAGATTTTTGTCAGCATGGAATACCACATACATGGTTATTTTGTTAGAAAGAAATAACCAAAAAATTTCCTTTGGATTTTGACCTGAAATATAGTTAAAATTAAATTATGGTTGAGAGCCCTAGAAAAGTATAACCAACACATTTCTAACGTTTTTTATTCTTAGTTATTATAAAATTGCTTTTAACTAATCATTCCTAAACAAATAAATACCTTAAAAGTTATTTTGTTTTACTTGCTAAATGTTAATTACAATTACTTAAAATAGTTTAAATTATGCATGTTATATAATACAAATAGTTTAGGATTGACCTAGGTAGATGGTCCAATTTGCGATACCAGAGAAAACCTATGGCATAAATAATTCAAAGAGCAATTGAAAATGAGCACCACATATTCCTAGGATACCTTGTTTTAAAGGAAAGTTGCAACAAATTGTAAATTATAGTTAATAATTTAATTAACCTTTTTGCAATGGCACCAAGAAAACTTGGTAACCTTATTCACGAAGTGTTTGCTACTAATCCTATGTTAATGTCAATTCTTGAGTGTTACATAATATAATTTTTTAATAAATTTAATATTTTTCATAATGCTAAAACATCATAAATTGAAGACTCAAAAAAACCATTTGGAGGTTTGACTATTTTGGTGTCAAATTATCTTCATCAAGAAGTTCAAATACAAAAAATAGAATATATTCACCATGTTTGATTAAAAATACTACAGCAAAAAATCTTTTTTATTTTTAGCTTTTTGTTACTTTGTAGTATTGCACAATGCTATTTAATTTTTAGCTTCAAGAAAAAATTTTAAAAGTTCAACGAATTTTTATTTTGTTATGAGTTGATGGATGGATGCATATTATTTTAGCCCTAATTCATCTTTATTTTCTCTATTTTATTTCTTTTCTACCATGAAGAATGACTTTTCAATGATCCTGAGTATGACCCCAATTGTTCTATACAAATTCAAAGGCCATACATGGATATAATGATTAGTTTTTCTGCAATAAAGTATTGATTACGAATTTTCTCCAACAATATCCATTGTTAGCAAACTAGTTTTCGATATTAATTCATCAATTTAAGTCAACATTTTCATCATCAATTATTATTATTATCAACAATTTTAATAGATTTCAATTTAGATCAAGATTTGCATCTTAACTTTTAGAATTTCATCACAATGAAGATCAAAAGTCATCATCTTCTTCTTCATTCAATTCCTATAAAAAATCAAACTTAATTCGTTCATGCTACCACCTTAGTATCATTTACACCTCTAGGCAATGTTGATAGTCAAGGTTTTTTAGTCCATCACAACCACACACAACTCATGGTATCTTCAATCAACAAGACCATAACTCATGGTTAGCTTGTAGTTAGCTCAAAAAATAAGGTAAAAACACGATGACTTTGGCCTAATTGTGCTAAGCCACCACTACTTGTGGTCCACTCATACAATCCTCAAAAATTTATATATATTTGTTTTTTACAAACCGTGACTCATGGTCATCTTGTGGTTAACAAACTACAACTTGTGGTAAATCAAAATTTCATTTTTATACCAAAAATTTTCAAAATTTCAAACTTCACACATGCCATCAAAAAAAACCTACACTTTACACCTAGAGAATGTTGTTTATGCACTAGAAGGTTTATCATGGGATTGGGAAATTTTATCTATGAGGGAATTTTAATTCTATAATGAGTTTTGATTAATTCTATGAGGGGATTTATCTATGACAACAATAAATATCAAAAATTAGATGGCTTCACTTTTGTAGGATGGCAATTGAGTATTGATTTTCTTCTTTGTAGCCCAAAGAATGTTGGCACCATTAAATGTTTTGAAGTAGGCAGAAAAAGTAATTAAATCTTATCATCAACATTTATACTTCATGTTATTAATAACAGACAACATATTAGATATTCCAAAAGGTAAAATCACTTCAAAACAACTACAAAAATTAAGGAATATTTCCAAAATGAAATTTAGAAGATTTGAAATCCAAATGTGAGTCTTACAAAAACTCTAATCACATGTTCCCATAGTATTTTGAAAGCCTAAAATACAAGCAATCAACAATGATTTAATGAAGAATGTAAGACAGCTATAATATTATTGAAGACTCAAAAATTACCAAAGAATATCAAGTCATAAACATTTGATTCGAATTAAGACATATGAATTTGTCAAACAAAGATAAACTAGTTTTTTATAAATGATAAAAAAGAAATGAAATGTATTTGGTATTTAATTTTGTAGATTTTTTGGATGTAAGAAGATTCAAATGTTTTTTTATTTTACAGATTTTTGGTATCCCAATATATCAAATGATGTGGGTGGCCCAAATGAGAAAAACTAAATTTTTTCAGATTTTGTAGTTGCGATGTCTTCTCTATTTGGATAATTTTTGAGCTAATTTTAGGCTTGTTGGAAAGCTTGTTCTATAATCTATAAGCCTATAAAATTTCAAATCAAATGAAAGTTATTTGATGATTCAAATCTATCCTGAGAAGGGGGACTTAAATAAAACTGTGTAGCATCTAGAATATAACTTGATGACTTGCACAATGAATATTTTTGCAATCAAAGAGAGTTATAGACTTAGTAAATACTTGATACAAAGCTCTTTCAACAATCTACCTACCTGAAAAATTTGGAATTGATTTGAGTTGCTTTGATGGTTGAAATCTATTGCATAAGAGTAGTCCCAAATGTGATTATTCAACTTAGATTCATGAATTGGTGGATATGATGAATTAATGATGGATGATGAAAGTTATTAGAGTGGAAAACTTCATAACATAAACTATTTTATTACTGTAGAATCAAATTGCCTTAATAACATCAATTCCTTCACTTACAAACATGACTTGCCCACATATTTATAGCCAATTCATGGGGCCATAATAGAATATGATGGGACAAGCCAATTTTATGAAAAATTAGGCTAGAAATTTAAGAGACATGAGAGGTTGGGTTCATTCTCTAATTACATCCTCTCATCAATCTTTTAATAAAATAAAAATTAGTATGTCTTTTTGCTTGATGTGATGACAAAGTGCAAATTCAACACTTTTTTATCTCTAGATATATGGGACATGGCAGACTATCTCTAAGAGTTGCATCTTTAGTGTGGAATGCATGATTTTTGTTATCTTATTGTCTTGATTCTTGAATCTTCTTAATGCCTATACCATGTGATGGGACGTGACCTCGATATCACATCCCCTGCGATATCGCGTACATGATATCGCGTCGTCCCCTGTGATATTGCGTACGCGATATCGCGGTGCACCGCTAAGTCTATAAATAAGAGGCGGCATTCCCTTGTTTCTCATCCTAGGCTTAGACCGTAGTAAAACTCTAGCAGATTGATCACTCCAGAGATAGAATATTTTCCATGTGCCCGTAGTAGGAGTCCCAAAGTAAATGGATTTTTATTCAAGCAAACATTGTACCTGAACACAAGTTTGTGTACAGCAATAAAGGCGAGCCTTTCGGATAAACCTTGCAGTGCATGTAATAGGCTAATTAGCACTTTTGTTTATTTTTATTTACTGTTTTCCATTTAATGCTTTCTTAGTTAATTCTCTCTCAACCCTTCTCTCCTAGTTAAGTGCCTCAGTACGACCACTTCGAGCACGTGCGTTACGCTTGGTGATCCCAGCAACGATTAGCATTTGGTAACCAAGGTTGCATCAGTTCAGGGTGTGTACGGTAAGTGGGAACGGATGTTGACGCTAGGTGATGAGTCATGAATTTTCTGGCTATGATATCACTACTATGATATCCCAGTGGCTGTGATATCACAGCCGCAATATTGCATGGGTCGCGATATCGCGTACACGATATCACTTCCGCCGCGATATCACATGGGTCGCGATATCGCATACGTCATATCGCGTCTTCCCCTGCGATATCGCGTACGCGATATCGCAGTCCGCTGCAATGTCTATAAATAAGAAGCGGCTCTCCCTTGTTAAGCAATTAGCAATTTAGAAGTAGCGAAGCTCTGGCAGTTTGATCCCTCCAGAGTTAGATTATTTTGNGTATCTAGGATCTACGCTTGGTAACACAGTGGCGTATCTGGGATCTGCACTTGGTAATCCCAGTGGCGTACCTAGGATCTACGCTTGGTAATCCTAGTGGTAGTCGTGCACGAGGTCCAAGATGTGTACAGTTGATCAAGGAATCGGTTGCTCATCGCACTTAGGCTAGATTAGATTTTCTTACCTTTTCCTCCTAGCTTAGCTTAGTTAATATTATTTTCCACTGCCTTCAAGAGTAGCGTTAGATTAGGAACATATCATACACCTCATCTAGACTAAACCATATGTGACAAATATAATACTAGTCCAGGTGGGAAGATAGTGAACTGCGACCTAAGGATAACTATCTAGGTGCCACAACTAGTCCATCTACGGAGTTTGACAGGATTGCGCGTGCGACGCTCATTTCGTATGGTTGAGTGTAGGGGTACCTCGCCACTCATCACTAGGTTAATTAAGACTTAGTTAGTTAGTTAGATTTAGCTAATTAGTTTCTTCAACCCTTCACCTCACTAGCATAGGAGATAAAACATAAAAGCTATAAAAATCATATACCTCAGACTCACTTAACCATACAACCATGACAACTACAAGTGAGTTTGGGAAGACAACGAACAATTAACCCTAAGTGTTCCATGAGGCATGTAGGCACTTAGTCTACGAAGTTCGACCGGATCGCTCGTGCTACGCTTGTTTTGTATGGTTGATTGTAGGGGTACCTCGCCACTCATCATTGGCGCCGTTGCTGGGGACTAAGTGTTTGTGCGCTAAGTCGATCATAGGAAATTATTCATATCATTGTGAGCTTAAACGAACCTTAGGGTTAATCAAACAAAAAAAATATAACAGTTAAATAGCACACTGATAAGACACAATGTCTTCTTTTTCTTCTCACAAGAGCAAATCACCACCTAGGAATCATACAAGAAACAATTGGCAGTCTAAAACACATAACAAAAATCAACCACTCATCCTGATGAGTATATACTTGATTTTACTTTTATCCTCTATCAAGATAAACAACTGTGCTGGAGAGATTTGCAAGGTAACATAGTGTTACCTCCCGATCGAGCAATCCCTGACATGCTCCTTCGTGCCCTTGCACGAATTGGCATGACAAAATTATATGTTGAATACGTTGCGAAGGATTATGACATAAGGAATTACCATCCCACAGAGGCGCAATGTCTAAGGGACTCATAGTAGGAGAGCCGCCATACATTGTTGAAGGGAAAAGGGCCCCGTAATGCTTCACCCGTTATAAGTGAAATTGGAGATGGTGAACCACTTATAACAAGTTCTCTATCAAAAGATGTTCCCCCTCCTAACAATAGTGAGGAGGTGGGGTATCAGAACCTACGCTCCACGATTCATAACCCTAGTTCTGACCCCCGTGAACACCAACTATTCATAGAGGGAACACAGACACATGATAAGGGTGAGCATTCATATCTTCATTACGATCAGGGCCGTAGCCACAGAAGAGAAGGTAAGAAACATCGTCATGGAGATGGTTCTCCTTCTTCTTCTCCTTCATCACACCATTCACCCTCTCCTTCCACATCTGGATGCATCCATAAAGAGCATAACGGTGAGGATAGAGGTAGGCAAAATGAGAGACCTCGACAAGAGATTCAAGAGAGAGGACAAGGACATGAACGAAGGGAAATTAGGGAACAACATAAACATCATAGATGTCATGAAAGAGATGATCATGATGAACCCCTACTTGCCACCCGAAGTATGCTAGATATAATGAAGGCTATGAGAATACCAATAAGGCATCAAAGAGATAGTCGGATCAAGCGCTTAGACATGAATAATATCCTATGCTTTGATGGGGGATACAACGCCGATCCGCAAAATCATTTACAAGAATTCCACGATGCTTATGTCTTGCAAAACATAGAGAACAAGTGGCAGAAATTAAATTTGTTTCCTAGGACACTCATCAAGGAAGCAGAGAGTTGGTATCGGTCCTTAGAGCCAGAAACCATTAAGAGGTGGAGTACTATGTTAGAACTCTTTAACGATAAATATCAGATGTATTCCAGAGTGTCTAACTTATGTAAGCAGATCCAAGGATGGACGCAAGGTACTCATGAACCCTTGGATGCTGCCATGGACCACTACTACTCATTGTTACATCATTGCTTAGGCCATGGTTACGCACAGCAGGATTAACTCCGCCACATCGTAGATGGGCTAAGGTATGAAACTAGGAGAACCCTTGGGACTTATGCCCAAGGGATATTATCAAAACTTAGATCCCATGAGATTCATCGATCGTTGGAACAAGTAGCCAAAGAAGAAGGGGAGCTATGCAAAATGGAAAGTGCAGAAGAATACAACCGTGATCCTTCTCTTCGAAAGGAGGGAGTGAGATTTTGTGATGAAGAGGATGAGTCACCACTTGAAGAGTTGGTGAACAGAAAAACCTTGCCGATTCAGAAGCTAACAACAAAAGTATCGGCTAAGGTGGATGAAATATGGAGCTCCTTAGACAGTAAAATTGAAACTGTCCTAAATATTGTAGAGGAGTCTAAGGAGGAACGAAGTAGTGACAAGGACAAGAAAAAGCAAAGAGATTAAGGCCCTGCACGTAACAAGGGTAAGGGGAAAATAACTATCTCTGATGGGGTTGTGGACTCAGCCACAAAAGATGACGGTGGATGTGAGATCTGCCAATATGACCATCCTAAGGGATGTTGTCCAATCACCTCACATCTACAAGAGTCTGGGGTGTATGCACTCAACCCAAGACTTAATCAAAGGCAAGAACCCCAAAGATTACCTTATCCTCAAGGTAACCCAAAGTAGTTCCACCAACCATTGACATATTATCCAAGTGGAACTCCACCATAACCCATTGGGCAACATCAACAGTGGCAACACTCACAGTCATGGGGGATGCCACCACCTAGGCAACAATACCCTTACTAGCAACCAGATCCTTATGGCTATTACGTGCAACAATCGGTTTCTCCAAGTGACTCCATGGATCACACAGCTCCCCAATGTTACTACCAAGTTCAGGAGTACTTTATAAGGACTTCTCCTCCTCTGGGAGACACTTCATACCCACACCATCCTCCAAATCCATCCACCTCTCTTCCACCGGTAATTCCCATACCTCTTGCTCCAACAATGCAAGGGGAGCTCCCCACTCAACCACAGCAACGTAATGCTACAAGAGCTGTAAACATTCAACCCACTGCTAGTTCTGACAATCAAAAGAAGAAAAGACCTTTCTTCAAAACCAGAAGCCCAAACAAGCTCTCACATCAACAAGCAGTTGAGTCTGTGCATGCACCTCCAACAAATAAGGCTTCAAAGCTCCCTTCAATCCAACATTAGAGCTTCATGCATACGGTTATGTTAACACATACTGTAACCGACTGGATCAAGGTAGGCCACCTTCCCAGGAAACTATCTAACCTTGGAAGTCCCTTAATCTACCTCCAAGTCGCCGGGAACGAACCACATAAGGCTCTTCTTGACTTAGGTTCCGAAGTCAACTTAATTTCACGAGAGATGTATCAAGCTTGGAACCTACCCCAACTTAAGAAGAGCAACATTCAACTTGAGCTAGCAAACCAGTCCATCACCATTCCCTTGGGTTTGGTGGAGGACATCATTACCACTGTGTGCGGTTGGTCCTACCCAGCTGATTTCCTAGTGATAGAAGTTAACAATGACAAAGGGGACTTCCCAATTATAATGGGAAGGACATGGCTAAGTATAATAGATGCCTGCCTAGGGATCCATGATCTTTCCTTGCAAATATCTAACATAAACATTTATAAAAATATTGAGAAGAAGAAAGTTTCGTGCATCACATACGGTGACTTAGAGGGTGATGACATGGAGGAATGCTCCGCACTTCTTCCATGTAACCGATGTGCCCTAGAAACACAAATTCAAAGGTGCCTATATGTAGCAACCACACCAATAGTGGACACCTCATGGTTGAAAGCTACTAGAAAGAGCAACCCAATATGCACGGAATGAACTAAGGAAAAAAATCATGTTAACAACAAAGGCATAGACACATAGGAGTATGAGCGTCGCCAACTTCCACCCCTTAACTTGAAAACATCAATCAGGAGAAGTTGGACACTTTTAAGAAATTCAAACAGGCACTCATTAATTCGAATCTCTCCCTTGAAATTCAATCATGGGGGAGATGGCCACCTATGCTAATCATTGGAGGCCCTCAGTTCTTTTTATGTTTTTTTTGTTTTACACGTTTTTGTTTTACACATTTTTTTACATGTTTTTTTCCACCTTTATGTTTTACACGTTTTTGTTTTACACATTTTTGTTTTGCACATTTTTGTTTTACAAATTTCTTTAACTTTTATTGTTTTTGTTTTACAACATTGTTATACTTTTCCATTTTGTGTGTGTGTGTGTGTGTGTGTGTGTCATCCACCTTCTAAGCTTGTCACCCAATAAGTGTTCTTCATGATGGTATGAATTGTCTTTACATTAATTGCTAATGTTTGGTTTTTACCTTTAAGTGATAATGTTGATACTATGGTATGGTTCTTTTGATGTAGCAGGCAATGAGTCCACTTCATCCATTCATCCATAACGTTCTATGGTCTCTCTTGGCTTGGAAATGTACAATCCCATTTTTAATATGAAACTTCAATGAATCGGTGACTGGGTACTTCTCAAACTAAGGAAGGAATCAAGGATTGAAAAGGGTGTGACCTCAAAGGAACTTAATGCTTTTGTGTTGGCCATTCTCTTGGGTGTTTGGATGTTTGCTTCTTAAGTTTTCTTCCCGTTCCAACATTGCTCCATTTTTAGGAAGCTGAGCAAATAAAAATAACAAGTCTTTGCATGGTGTGGTTCTCATGCATAAACACATAAAATAAAAGAGAGAGACAAAAAAAGTGAGAATTCAAAGCACACCCCTTAGACGAAATAATCCCTTGGGCTACAAGCACTGGTTATGGAACTAAAAATGAAAATGTTCCCTCTAACTAAGGCCCTTCTCACTCCCCATTCTCTCCTCCTTTGTTTTGTCGGAATGGTGGTGACTCTTTGGAGATGCATTCTTGTTATTCAAGAGGATGGTTCAGCCAACTGCATTAATGCGAAGTCACTGGATGTGGTTTGTTGAGGCTAGACTTGGAATGGGATTTACTAAGTCACATTAACCATGAAATACACAAGGGGCTGTACACCACCTTGTTCTTGGGATTCCATTCCATTCTCTTCTCTCCACCCTTCTCTCCATTTTTCACCTCATTGCCTATTGTATCATTAGTGTATATTTTGGTTGACACATTGTTTTCTTTTTGGTAAATTCTACGGTTAAGACTTTAACTCTTGTTCCAAATGACATTCCGAGAGCCTAAGGACTCTTTGCATGTGGGTTTGTCAGGGCATTAAGGGCATGAGCCTGCTTTGGGAAGGAGCCAATGACATTCCTATTTGATGCACCAGTTAACTTCTTTCCCCTAACATTTTGCAATTAATTTTATTTTGTTCATTTCCATCTTGACATCTATTCCATCAATGTCATAGTTGTCTCTTTTTCTCCATCTTCTTGTTCTTATTCTTTCTCCATTCTATCACTACTGGAGGTTCACTATTAGTCATGGGGGTATGGGGCCCAATTTCTCCTAACCCCTACACCTTCGGTAGTCACCACTATGATATCCCCAGATCTGTATCAGCCATACCACAACTCATCCAATGGACTTACACTGAAGCAAGGTATCAATTACATGATGATTCATTTACCCTTGCTAATACAAGACTATGTTGTATGTGTAGATGGCAATCATACAACCACAGAGTGGATCTGGAGGGAACACTTGGAATGGAGCAGTGCTGGAAGTAGCTATGCAAGGAGCAAGATCGCTGGCGCGCTTACAGATGGACAACGAAAGGTGCAATCTTTGCGTTGGTAGTAGCAAAACTTCTTTCTCTCTCTCTTTCTCAGCTGCCAACTAAGGCCTAATATTAATGTAATAAGGTGTTCACCCTTGTTTTCATGAACACCTATTCTATTTTGTCTTGTAATTATGATCCATTCACATGTCATCCCATTAGTTCGATTTGAGTCAATAATCCCATGCCTTCTCAATATTTTGTAAGGAACTCGAGGATGAGTTTTCATTCAGTCATGGGGGTATGATGGGACGCGATATCACGTCCACTACGATATCGTATCCCCTGCGATATCGCGTACACGATATCGCGGTGCGCCACCAAGTCTATAAATAAGAGGCGGCATTCCCTTGTTTCTCATCCTAGGCTTAGACCATAGTGAAACTCTGGCAGATTGATCACTCCAGAGATAGAATATTTTCCATGTGCCCGCAGTAGGAGTCCCAAAGTGAACGGATCTTTATTTGAGCAAACATTGTACCTGAACATAAGTTTGTGTATGGCAATAAAGATGAGCTTTTTGGATAAACCTTGTAGTGCATGCAATAGGCTAATTAGGACTTTTATTTATTGTTATTTACTATTTTCCATTTAATGCTTTATTAGATAATTCTCTCTCAACCCTTCTCTCCTAGTTAAGTGCCTCAGTACGACCTCTTCGAGCACGTGCGTTACGCTTGGTGATCCCAGCAACAATTAGCGTTTGCTAAGCAAGGTTGCATCGGTTCAGGGTGTGTACAGTAAGTGGGAACGGATGCTGACGCTAGGTTAATTAAGACTTAGTTAGTTAGTTAGAGTTAGCTAATTAGTTTCTTCAACCCTTCACCTCACTAACATAGGAGATAAAACATAAAAGCTATAAAAATCATATACCTCAGACTCACTTAACCATACAACCGTGACAACTACAAGTGAGTTTGGGAAGACAACAAACAATTAACCCTAAGTGTTCCATGAGGTGTGTAGGCACTTAGTCTGCGGAGTTCGACCAGATCACGCATGCTACGCTCGTTTCGTATGGTTGAGTGTAGGGGTACCTCGCCACTCATCACCATGGTAGAGGTACTCATTTTTGTAATCTAAAATAGATTTAGCCAATAAATCTACAAGTTGATTATGGGTTTGCACATGTTCAGGTTTGATGATTCCCTCCTTCATTTCTTGTTTGATGAATTAATACTTCATGTTTATGTGCTTTGATTTTGATTTCTTATGTAGCACATGTTCATTTAATAATTGGATGGCTGCTATGTTATCACAAAATAATTTAATTGGAAAAATAACTTGGAATCCTAAGTGTGTCATGAGTTTCTAGAGCTCAGGTAAATGTTGTCTTCACTCAGCCATAGCTATGAATTCAACTTCACAAGTTGAGAGACTAATTGAAGTTTGTTTTTATGCTTTCCAATATACTACATTGTCTCCGTAGAATATTATGAGTCTTGATGTAGATTTTCTATCACTATGATCTCCTCCCCAATCAACATCTAAATAAGCATGAAATTGTCCATTCCCTTTGGTATAGATGAGTCCATGAACTATTATGCCTTTAATGTATCTTAAAACATGTGTGAGATTATTGAGGTGGCTTTGCCTTGGTTCTTACATTAATCATGATAAGTAAGATGCAGCAAACTCAAGGTTTGATCTTGTGCGGCATACAAATCTAATAACTCCAATCATGCTTCTATGTTGAGTTGCCTCTACACGAGGTATGCTATCCTTATATTGAAGCTTCAAATTGTGAGGAAGTGGAGGCACTATAACTTTTTCTCTGCTAATTTTATATTTTTCTAGCATGGATGAAGCATATTTGGTCTGATGGACATTGATTCCCTCCTTGTCTTGATCAACATGAATACCAAGAAAGTATTTTAATTCTCCTAAATCTTTCATCTCAAATTCACTCTTCATATTATGCTTGAATTCTTCTATCAATTTACCGTTTGTGGATATGAATACAAGATCATTCACATAGAGTGAGATTATGATGAAATTTGTATAATCATGTTTGTAATAGAAAGTGGGCTCAAACATACAAGATTTGTATCCTCCTTTTAGCAAATAATCATTGATTCTATGAAACCATGCCCTTAGAGTATGCTTTAATCCATACAATGCTTTATTTAGTTTATAGATATTATCTTCTTTTCCTTTGATGACATATCCTTCAGGTTGGTAGACATAGACTTCTTTATTGATGTTGCCATTAAGGAATGCTAAGCCTACATCCATTTGATGAAGTTTAAGACATTGATGAGTAGCTATAGAAAGGATGAGTTTGATTATTTCAAACCTTGCCACTAGTGCAAATATCTCCTCATAGTCTATATGTTTCTTCTATCTAAATCCTCTAACCATGAGTCTTGCGTTGTTTTTAATGATCTTTCCTTTTTCGTTAAATTTAGTTTTATACATCCATTTGTAGTCTATGACTTTCTTTCCTTTAGGTTTATCCACTAGCTCCCAAGTCTAATTTTTTATTATGGCTTCATATTCATTGTCCATGGCTTTTCTCTATTCTTTAAGTTTTGGAACTTCTTCCAAATTTTTTGGTTTTTGAGATAGGGGTGAATATGTCATGTTGGTAATAGCACTAGATCTTCTTGTTCTTCTCTCAAAGTTTGTGTCTAGCATTTGAGTTTGAGAATGATTTTTTTGTATCAAAGATTTTGGGTTGAGTTGATTGTCCATCCTTTGATTGCCTTGTTGAAAATTTGTTGTCCCAAATTTATCTTCTAGAAAGATGACATCCTTTGATAAATACCATTTTATTTTAATAGGATCATAATAATTGTATATACTAGTTTTAGAATCATATCCAAGAAAAATGCATTTCTTTTCTCTATCATCCAACTTGCTAAAAGATTTTCTCTTATTATAGAATCTGCATTGAGGAATTAGATTTCTTTCAATGTAATTCCATCGTCTTCTCTTAGAATACATTTTTCTCTCAAACGAGCTCTGACATCAATTGTAGCTTTTTTAGATGTAATAATATTTAATTTTTTTTATTTTGTAAATTTTTGACAGCCTAATATATCAAATGATGTGGGTGGCTAAATTAAGAAACTAAATGTTTTTTGATTTTGTAGTTGCATTATCTTCAAAAATTTGGGCACTATTCTAGAATCTATGCTTGGAAGATGAATTAAGGCTACATGAGACTATCTCATCACTTTAAAATGTTTTATTGAGAGAGCAAGCAATTCACACAAGAAAACATTTATCTCCTTTGTAGATTTCTCTAAGGTCTATGATTCATTAGTTTAAGGTAAGTTATGAAGGAACCTCAAAAATTTAGAAGAGTCCAACACACTATTATCGACCTTCCAAAAACTTTACAAAGAGGTATGCATTTAATTTTAAAATGACCAGGAAATAATTTTATTTAATACTTTTGTATGCTTAAAATAAGGATGTCTACTTTGTCCTAGTTTATTTTAGCTTTCTATTGATAAACTTAAAGAGTATATGTATAAAATACTAGGTTAATTTAGAATTACAATTGAAAACAACCATGTTAGACTCTTACCTTATGCTAATGTTGTCTTAATTTTAAATTCAATTAAAGGATTACAAAAAATGCTTGAAACCCTTAATAGCTTTTATAAGCATTCAAGAATGAAAGTTAATGTCCATAAGATCAACATTGTAATTTGTGGCACATGTAATAAGATATATAATTTTACTATAGGAAATGAACATATAAACATAGCCTCTTATTACAAATATCTTAGCCTAGAATGCTCCTACAATGGGATTAATGCATTATCAAAGAGTTGCAAGTGTTATAAAAGTATAATATTCTTTCTAAAGAAAATGTAAAATGAAATCTATTCTATCTTGGGATATTTGAAAATAACTCTATCATATCATTACTCAACAAGCTATTGTTTAGGAGTGTGTTGTATGGGGTTTCAATCTACCAAATAAATATTGGAAATGAATAGAAGAAATTCATAAGTTTTATTTGCTCGATAAATTCAAGGTAAAAAGATAGACATAATATATTATTATGTGTCTTAAAGTAGAGATGATGCTCTTAGAAGTTGAAACTATTTGTTATTTTATAGCTTACACTCCTAATCTTTTCTAAAGTATCAATGGATAATTACTTTTAAAAAGTAATAATGGAAACCCAAGATAAAAAATGATTTCATGAAGAAGTTGTATGGCTTAATAAATAGAATCTTTAAAAGTATATTCTTTATTTTAATCCTAAGAAAGTTTGCAAATTGGTGAAATAAGCAATATTTAAAAACTTCTTGGAATTGTAAAAGGAAATAAAATATTTTTATTTGACTAATATTAAGGAAGGTCTTAATTCAAAGGTAAACTATTTCTTTATTTCTCTTCCTCACCATTTGTGATACCCAATTAGCAAAGCACAAATAGGATCTCATCATCTAAGAGTTGAAATAAGTATAAAGCTTAAAATTTCTTGTGAAGAACAAATATGCCAACTATGCAATACAAATAGCCTTGAAGATGAATGCCACATTTAACTACAATATCCTACATTCAAGCACATGAGAAAATGGTGGGATATTATAAGTGCAAATTTGGTTGATTTGTTCCATATGTTACTAAGAACACTTTCTAATTTTTCTTGATAATATTTTCAAAACTCATAACATGTACATTCTACTATCTAACATATCCAGAGGGACTATGAATGCAATAAAATTTTAGTTTCAATTTTAGTTATTGTAATTGATCCTTAATTATGACCTCATGCTATTTTATGTTGATGGTTATTACCTTACACTTATAATTCTTGCTAAGATTTAAAATTGTTAACATATGACTCAATAATAAAATTTTTCATTATTGTTTTTTGTATGTTTCAAAGTCCATGTGGTTAGAAGTTATAATTTTTGTTCAAAAAAAGTTAGACAAAGTGAAGTTTAGGCAACAAAGCTCAAAAACAGATGGATGAAATTCACATGAAGAAGGTTTTAAACTTCTCTACCCAACAATAAATAGAGGTCAAGAACCTCCATATAACGCATAAGTTAGAGTAATAAAGAGTGAATGATCATGAGTGTTGTCAAATTGTTTTTTGCTATATCTTGCTACATTTTAAATTTGTATGATGTACTCCATTATTGCTCAATGAAGCTCTTAACAATCCTTCATTCTCAAGCCCTCTCAATTTGATTCTAATACTAAAAGTTCTCAAAACCATCTCACAATCCTCTCACAAATTATCTCACAATCATAATCCTTAGTCTCTCATAATATCCTCAATCTCATAGCTCTTACATTTCTCTCATTATGTTCAATCTATCTCTAGCAATAAGTAACAAATCCTTATTGCTTAAAGTGATTCCCAATGATATGTCAAGAATCAATAAAATTTACATGATTTTGCTTAACTCCAACAAAAATATTAAGAGTAATAAAAAAAATTACAAGATATGGAACAAGAATTCGGTAGCTTACATGGTTGAATAATTCTTTACATAGATGGACACTATTTTTAATCTCCCAAACAAACATTTCTTCCTTGTATGTGCCTTCAAGAAATATTATGTTATCAATCTTTCACATCTTTTTCTTCAAAAACTATTAAGGGAGGACCCATCAAGACACTATGGCCTTGTTCTTAATCTTTTAGGGTCATTGTCAAGCTAGTGCCTACTTTGCTATTGGGGAATCCTATGTTGCCTCTGCGATCCATCTCTAATTTTTCTTCTAGGTGGCAAGCTTCTCTGGGATCATTAGACAACAATAGCAACTCTTCATCAAATTTGCAACTAAAGCATCCTTTTCCTAAGTATCCTTGTATTTCATGTGTTGTACCAACTTTGTCCACATGTCTTTTGAAGGTGCATATCCTACTACATTTGTTTTATATGTTGATCATCTCATCTCTAAGATAGACTTTTCCTACCATGATATCCTTCCACTTCCACTTCCACTCCATGGTTGTTCCTTCATCCTAACTAATTAGTGCAAATGATGTGGCCCTATTCACCCTTTGGGCATAACCAACTCCTATTCCTTTGATGTCATACATTAGCCACCCTTTACCACATTAGAAGCAAGACTTCCCTTACCTCACATGCCCTCTTTTCTACCTCAACTCCCATCCCTTACCCTAATCCCTTCACCTCCCTAACCATGCTAGAATGAGTGGCTGCAACACCCACACCCACAACTCTTGTTACTACTTCATCTTATGCACCTCCTCTAGACAACTCTGCCCAAGACACACTCCACAATCCTAAATACATGAAGGATATTTGGGATACCTTGGTTAGCATATTCCAAAAGCTTTTCCATGTATCCCTTTCAGGTTCTTGGTCCATCTCATGATGTCGTAGATAATGTGATCATAAAGGTAGCCAAGTTTGTGAAAATTAAAGAAGATATAAACAAGAAGAGAGTAAATAATTTCTGCTTTACTTTAGTAAGTTTAGGAAGCACTATATTCTTCAATCTTGCAATAAATGATTGAATCCTTAGTAAGCATGATAGTCTTTGATAGGTTGCTCAAGTGATTATCTCATTGTCTTGTTAGGCAAGAAGTTATGAGCTCAAGTTACATTTAAAACATTAATATATTTCTCTAAAATTCTTCTATTTTATTACATTTGCTATATATATTAGGGTTTATCTATGATCAAATTACTTTTGGGTTGAACACCCCTTCCTCTTTCCATGATGTATTAGCATATGATATGATAGTGTTACGATGGCATTACTTTAGAATGTTCTAGTTAATTGGATGTTAGCCATATGGCATGCAAACACAAGGAATCTTATGATTATTAATTTTCACTCAAATGAAGAGAATGAAGTTCATGTCAATCCTCTACACCTTCATTACCATTCCCTCTATTAAGATATTGATTAGGAAAAATAGATCAACTCTAATTTGAAGAATACCTATAAAATGTTTTTGAAGTCTCATATTTATCCTTTACATGTAAAGATCACAGTATACTACTCAATACCAATAAGGAGGTACTTACTCAAAAATCCCTCATATTGAGGTTTAAAGCTTATATAGACAAAGGCAACAACAAGGAGCTTTTTGCCTTGATTCAAACTGCTTTTGAAGTAATTTATAATAAATCTAGCTACCATAACTTGCTTGTTGTACATGATGGTCCTTTCGATATAGTAATCAATTCTTATCTTGGTTAATCTTTTATTTATTACTTTCTTACTTATACTTTTTAGTTTATGTTTTAGAGGGTTTTGCTATTTTGGCCTCCACATTTCATGTTGTTTTTTGAGATGTCATTGTAAAAATGCTTTGTTACTATGTCATTAGATCCAAGTTTAAGTTGTAACTTGAAGCATGGCCTCCTACTTTGTTTTTTAAATCCCTCTTTTTCTAAGAATCTAGTGCTAACAAAACCCATTCCAACAAATTTTTAAAAGTTGCGTGCATGTTTTTTAAAATCTAGCACATACATGAGTCAATTTCTAACTAATAATAGTAGATTATTAAATCTTACCGTTCAGAATGTTCCCATAAGTGAGTCAAGCTTTCACCAGACACATGCAAGACTCTCACATGTTTGAGGCAAAGTGTTCGAGGGATCTGGTGTAATGGAAAATTAGTCCATTTCAACCATGACAAACTCCTTGACAACTTGGAAAAATCACCTTAACAAAAAAAGTAAAAAAAAAAAACCTATTGTTATTGCCATGTCTAAATCAAAATCTTAGAGATTAAAGAACACATATTTCTTTATAATTAATTAAATAATGTAATACCTTCGATACAGTCACCATGAAGGATCAAAATCTCCAAAGATGACATTTTGCTAAAAGCATCTACAGGCCATGGATATTCATCATTATCTAAAACAACTTGTGAGCCTTTTGAAACTAAGCTTAGTGCTTTCACCTTTTTGGTTCCCTGAAATTGACAAACATTGTTTTGAGGTGATTTATGTGGTGTGTAAATAATTGAAACTAAAATTTTTAGGGAAAAAATGGTTATTTAAATAACTGATGCCATGAACCCCAAATCAACAATTATAACATCGAAATCATCATGGGGAGGAAGATTTTCCAAGAAGACAAGGAGACCTAAGCAAATGGAAGCAGTAAGTTTAGACCTTATGCCCTTATGAATTTATTGGATACTAGAAATTACACATGGTATGAGTTTTGAAAACACCATTAAGAAAATTACCAAGATCAAATTAATCAAAATGACATTAATTAAAGAAATTACAAAAAACTAATCTTTGTACTTAGAAAACCAAGACCAAGTATCACCAACAAATAATCACAAAGTCATACCTTTTCATGAGATAACATGTCTTTGACATGGGAAGGCCGCCACACCCGGCTACGACCGCCAGGGCATTCATCTTCATCTTCAACAATGCTCCTCCCCAAGTCCACCAACAAATCATGCATACCTAAAATGCCACCATAACTCTCATGAATTAAATGTTTCTTCTTCAAACCATTAAGAGCGTATTGAACTTCTTGTTCACCATGTTCATCGTCACTTTGCCGAACTTTAACCAGGAGTCCTTTTTTCTCCCTATGGAAAAAGGTTGCCACATCTAAGAATAAACATTTTTCCAACTTTGAACCAAGATCATCATAGATGAATTTTAATATCTTTTTCACCTCAGAGAGCAAAGAATCTTTTCTAGAAATCCATAAATCATTCCAGTCTCCAATATCTGTTTCATGGAGCTTGGCTCCCACTAAAGTCAATACTAAAGGTATTCCTTTACATTTTTCAACCGTCTTGTTTATCAGCTCATCAAATTCATGCTTCGCATTATCAATTCCTGCAAATGCATACCGGCAAAATAATTCCTTTGACATATTGAAGTCGAGACCGGAGATTTCCTGCTGAATCAAATTTTCACCGTACAGGTCAATGGCAGCAGCGTCATGTTTCAGAATCCCCTTTTCCCGACAAGTTACAATAATGATACTGTTTGGACTTAAGGAAACATTTTCAATAAACACAGTGCGGAATGGAAGTTCTTTGTGAATATTGTCTAACACCAATAAAATTTCTGCATTCTGCAATCTTTTCCATAAATGTTTCTTCATTATTTCTGAAGAGTAACTCCTCTCATCTTTGAAAAGCTGACTTAAAAGCTGTTTGTAGACTTCATTTACACCACCTTTCTCTACAAGTCCTTTAACATCTTCAATGAAACAGCACCTCCTCCTATATTGAGCATAAATCTTGTTATAAAGTTCTTTTGCAAAAGTGGTTTTCCCTATACCTGGAAAACCACTAATTTCTAGGAACGTCACACCAAGCCCATTTTGACGGCATCTCACTATATCATCAATGGTGCTCAGCAACTCTTTCTGTATTCCAACTACTTTCCCTGAAGTAACCATAGATCCAACACCCAGTAGCATACATATCCGGTCGACAATGGTCATGCAATGTTCACTGTAAAAGGAAAAGCTTTAATATTACAGAATCAATTTTTGTAAAAAAAAATTGTAGATATTTATTTTGATACATGTCCTTGTGTTCTGTATGGTATACAGGTATAATATTGGCCTTAAAATTTATGCCAGCGAAAGGATTGAGAAGAAAGCCATCTTAAAGTGGCTTAAAACTTTAGTGTAGTAAAATGTTTTGATTTACAGTATAAATTGTTATTTTGTACATGGGTCAAAGTTTGCTATTATTAAAAAATTATCGTTAACCACAAGCATATTTAAAGTTTAAAGTTTAAACCAATTGACCAATAAACTTGAATTTTGAGTCATGATAATATTCAATATGCTCTGGTTGATTTAAATATCTTATCATAAATTGAGAAATCGGATAGTAAAAATGGGAATAACTTGAGATAAAAATCGAATTGAAATCCTTAAAGTTAGTAAAAGAAAAAGATATATCTTCAACCTTTTTCCATTGTTTTTCCGTAAAAAAATGAATTCAAGTTTAAAATTTGTATTTTTAAGTGGTTCAAAATTTTAACAAACATCACATTCAACTGAAAAAAAAAGTCGATATAAAAAATATATAATCCATCGCATTTTGAATGGGCTGTTTCCAAGCAATCTTAAGCTATAAGCTAAAACTAAGATAAACTTGAAAAATACTCACCCTACTCACCCTTTTCCCTGGTATCCCGTTATTCCTGCAATCTTGCGCAGAGCCTGTCCCCACTGGTCAATGTCTTCGCTGGGGTACCTTCCTTTGCTTTTGAGCTGCTGAAATCCCTGTCCAAAGTCTCCTTTCACATGTCTGACATCTGAGGGTTCTACGTCATAGAAAACAGGAATCAGAGTACATGTACCCAAGTCATGTTTGTGCAGAATCATCACCAATTCTCTAAGACACCAAGGAGACTCTGCAAATCCACTAGAAAGTATGCACAGATGTACATGAGAACATGCAAGGGCTTCTTTAATGGCCTCTGTTAAGGTCTCCCCACTCTGCAACTCTGCCTCATCGAGAAACACCTTAACACCTATAAGGGATAAAACGTCATACAAGTGACGAGCCAACGTATCCTTTGTATCAGGGCCTCTGTGACAAATAAACACATCAAACTTGTTGCTGATACAACCCTCATCGCTTGAGTAAGATATCCCAATACCGAGGGTCTCTGAGGAAGGCCCAGGTTGCAGAAACGTTCTTTTGGCTGCCTGGGAGTCTGTATCTTCATTCTCCTCCATTTCTGTCCGGCTTGTCTTCGATATCCCAATACTTGAACGCTTGGTTGTTCCAGCAAAGACAGGTCTAGAAAGTTGCAGGTATGTGAATTGAATGGCACAAGACACTAATGCAGCAATGCAAATTCAGCGGTTCGGAATAGGGTGAAGTTATTTCTCCTGTGAAATTCAGGAATATATCGTCCAAAATTTCGTGGCTAACCATGACATTTTCGTCTGTAATGGAGAAGAAAAAGTGGAATTCCGTGTGACGCAGAAGTGCTCCGCATTATTGGAAGGGACCACGGTATAGTTTCACGGTACCAATCAAAGCTGAGCATAGCAATCCATTATTCCACGGTCTACTACATGACAAGGAAGTCGGCACAAAGGAATCTTTTGCTTTTCATGTGCAAATTATCATCCTCACGGCACAACCCTAAATAATACGCAGCCCACAATTACGGCTGAGGTTTCTTAATGTCTATGTTGAAGCATGGAATAACTCGTATAATTTCAACGATTTTTTAATAAGGGAAAACTTAAAAAGCAGTTCAAATTAACAAGCAAAACAAATTTTACATCTGATCATATTAACAATTGTGGACCCATCAAAAACTTTGGTGGTAGTTGAGTCAAAAGTGAACCAGAAAATAGAGTTCGTGACTACAGCCATTCAAACAAACAATGTCAAAAGATGATAACATGTCATTACCTGAGTGACGTTATGATGGGGACGCACAGAAAAATTGCAACTCCGCGTGACGGAAATTATCTCGAAAGCTGCAGCACCGTAGAAATCAAAGAAACTAAATAAAGTAAAACATTAGCGTGCGCTTGTCCCTCAAGTCTCACCCGAGTTTACGCTGCACCAAGGAATCTTTGACGTTTCCTTTCCATTTGTAAATTATCTTTCACGTCTATGCTTGTCGGTGGTCGCGAGCCTGAAAATCATTTTTAAAAAACAAAATGTTAAAATGGTTACAAGGACATCATATAGATAAAGATTGCAACATTCTAAAATACTCAAACGTATTTAGACTTCAAATTTTAAAAATATGTTGAGAGCATGTGCTTTGTAATCTAAAGATAGTTGAGATGGATACTTTCACAAGGTAAGTTTGCATATACTAATAAGTGTCAAAAAAAGTTTGTAGGTATTGCTATATGAGATCTTCTATGGTAGGCTATGCAAAACACCCTTATGTTAGGACATGAGAGAAGATAGTTAGTAGGTGAGCATAGATTTGGTGATGCAAACCAGGAAGCAAGGCCGAGAGATTCGAGACAAATTGAGAGTTGCCCAAGATAGGCAGGTGGCATATGTCAATTGATGTTGGAGGCCATTGGAGTTTGCAATTGAAGACCATGTATTTTTTTTCATGTTTCTCCCTTGAAGGGCTTTACATGATTTGGCCTAAATGGGAAATTGGCTCCTATGAACATTGGTCCTTTTGAGGTCCTGTAGAGGATTGGAAGGGTGGCCTATTAGATAGCATTACCTCCTCAATTGGCACATGTACATGTTAAGTTCCATGTAATGGTATATATATAACAAGTAGCATGTGATTGATCATTTAGGAACATAGTTATAGCCTAATGTCAATTATGTAAAGCAACTAGTTGAGATTGTAGATCACATGGTACATCATTTACATAGTAAAGTTGTTTCTATGGCCAAGGTTTTGTGAAATAGATATGATGCCTCAAAAGCTACTTGGAAAGTGGAGACTAAGGTATGGGTAGCTCATCCTGAGATCTTCTAGGATGAAGATTCTCATAGACAGGAGCTTATTACACCTCTTCCATAGGCCTTGGGTATTGCATTATGATTATGTGTGTGTAGTCTTAGTGATTATCGAAGACAAGTTAATTAAATATGATGGCAACTTATATGTTATAATCCTGGACTCTTATGATATGATTATGATGTCTTTACATGCTTAAGTAGCATGATTATATACCATGGTCTTGTGTGTATGTTAGGTAGGTGATGTGGCTAGCAAGGATGTTGGACTAAGATACAAGAGCAACTATTGGGTATGTGTTTATGTTTTATGTGTGGTTTGGCATCTATTCATTTGAATTGTAGTGTTATGCTAGGTGGTGCTTGGATTTGATTTTGATATGTGAATGTGTAGTGTGTTTAATATGGGTCTCGTAGGTTCAAATGGATTTTGATTTGGAGTTCAAGTATGTCTATTATGTATATTTGAATTGGGTATTAGTTAAAAAGGAATAATAGAACGTAAACTTACTATATCATGATGAGATGGTTAGGTGCATGTTTGATGAGGGTTAGGTGACCCATGTGCTCCCAAATCGTTTCTACATGGAGGATGTTAGCTGAGGACTAGGTGACTCATGTGGTTCCAACACATCTCTATAGTTAGGAGGTTCAGTAAGGATTAAGTGAGGGTTAGAAGACCCATGACATGAAGAGCACATATGAAAATTATATGTTTAAACATAAAATAAAGTATATATTATCTATATAAGCATAATACCAACCACCTTTCCCATCACATTCATTTCTTTTTTCTTCACACCCATATGTGGTTCAAATTTATGTTTTCTTTCATTATTCTCTTAAATAAAGATTGATTTTCAAGCTTAATTCTTCTATGTAAAGGATTTATCTAAATTTTTGGCTTCAAGGATGGATTTTACTTTTCTTTGAACTTGGATTTGGGACTACTATAGTTACATATACATGGGTATGAAACTTACTTAAAGTGAAACAATGTCTTGTTCGATTTTTGAGGGTTTTATATCTGTTTCAAACTTTTTACTTTAGCAAATTTAACTAGTGAGTTGTTACCTTTCTCCTCTATTTTTGTCTTGGATTAGTATATACAATTATGCAATATAGGCATGTGGAGTGAATAGGTTAAAGATTGAGTTTGGATGTATAGTTTCACAAATTACCAAAATTGCAGTTATGTTTATGGATTATGCATAAATGAATACATGATGAATTGAATGATTTAAGACTCATAAAAAATTAGTTGTGATGTGGGCTCACTAGCATGCCTTTATTATTATGTATTATGTATTATGAGTATGTTTCTATTCAGGTGCTTTCAATGATTTCAATTATCACTTGCGATATTTTAATATTATTATTTGTATTTTATTAATAAACTTTAAGTGCACATAACTTTATCTTTAGAATTCCAATTGAGCCAACATAATGTTTTTTCTTCTTATGTTGGTCCATCTAGGGTTTATGATTCAAGAATGGTAGAAGATTCAAAGAAGGAGATAACACCTATAAGGAGGGCATGATAGTAGGGGAAGTAGTAGAGTTATGACGATTAACCTTATTACCTACATGAAAATCAATTAGAGATACATGTTGAGGGGGAGTTATCTTTAAATAGATAAAGGATAGATGATACTCCATTTGTCCACGGTGTCATGAATAGTCTCTCTAGTCCTTGCTGAGTATCAAGTATCCCTTATGCCCAACCATCTAAATCACAAGCATTCATGTACAATCCAATTGAATTCCATTGATGGAACTAGTTGGTATCTAGATTGTTAAGCATTGATCGTAGGTTGTTGTCTTCTCACTTAGACTAGTGGTGTCATGTCCCCATTCCCAAATGATGTTGTTGCATAAACAAAGATGGTGTCTCTTCATAACAAGGGTTATTATTATCGTAACAAGATCCAAAAGGGTAGCTGTAAATAAGACCCAAAAGGGTAGGTTGTAATAACGAGCATGTCTCCTAAGGTAACCTTTGGGGATTTGAGCTAAGGCATTTATACTTGGGCTTAGAGGTCATGTTAACATGGAGTGGTAGAGCTAGTATAGGCAAGTCATAAGAGCTAGGTGAAGTGGGACAAGAAGTGGACTAGCCATCCCTTCTGGCTAGATTGTAGGCCTAGCTGTGGTGGCAGTGCTAGATTGCCTCTAAGGGATAGATGTCGAAGGAAGAAAACCCCAAGGAACACTCTCAGAGCATGATCCAGATACACACTATTCCATATCAATAAAGCATTCTTTTTTTTCTCTTTCTGCACTTTCTCTATTATTTCCTTTACACATAATGTTGAAAGTTACATATATTTGATGTTTGGTATAATGTCTTCTTATGCATAATATCTAATATAACATATATTGGATGTTTTCCGTGACATTCGGGGATAGGATGTCACAATTGGCATTGGAGCAAACCATGACCTAGAGGCCATTCAAAATCATCAGCCAACTACAACATGAACCTGATGATGAACCTTGAAGCCACAACATAGGGAATGCCATTGATCATCACCGGATGCACCATATGTCTGTGATGTAAGTTAGAAGATACCTTTTCATTGATTTCATGAACAATGGATCAAGCATCTAGATCCTAGCAACCAACAAAATTCTTTCATGAATATCATTAATCGATGAAGATCTGATCACACCTTATCAAGATTCATTAATTATAAGAGATGTTGGTAAGACAATGATACACCGGTCCAAGTAACTATTACCCATCTTAATACATAATTATTAATTGATTAGGTTCATTGTTAAATTTCTTTTAAGAAAGTTAGTAACCATGACTTGAATTGATCTCATTTTGTTGAAATTCACTATCCAAGTAATCTAGAAGATTTCAAGTTATCATATGTCAACCTAGAAATGTCAGTTCAACAAAATAGGCTAATTTGGTCCTTTTAATTCTTGAAAAATCAACTTCATTTTTGAACTCTAAGACTATGTCCAACACATGATACTTGTCAAGATGATTCCAACATTACAAGTTTCATCTCGATTGAACTTATGATTTGAGAGATATTGATGTTTAAAGTTTCTCATTATATATGCATTAAAATGATATTAAATTATTAAAATTATTAATTTATTATTTAAACAAAAAAAATGTTAAAATCTTAGTGTTGAGAATTAACTCGGAATTACCATTTACCAACACCAAACCTCTGCCCTGTCATTGGCCGAACCACTACGTCAACTATCAAGGCAAGATGGGTTAAAATAATAATAAAAAATTTACAAAAAATAAAGAAAATTTTGGAAAAAAAGGTCATGGGTTCAAACCCAAGCCCATATGTATATAAAAAAATAAATAATAAAAATAAAATAAAATAAAATAAAATATTTTTAAAAAAATTTAGGCCATGTAGGCCCTGCAAGTTGAACTAGCCTTGTAAGGGCTACACTAGTTTTGTGTGCCATGCAAGACCTACAAGGGCTATTGCAACGCACAGGCTGTCTATTGCTCCCACCACACCATGTCTCTTTGCCATTTCCATCTACCACCTGCCACATGCCCTACTACCCACCACATGTTGCACCAATTCATGCCCTATCACCATGCGCCAACCTTCATGTGCATCCCATTGTTCCACAGTCACACCACTCTACATTCATCCTCTATTGTATTCTTTGTCCACTTGCGTGCACCCTTAGCCACCTTCAACACCATTGATCATCATCTTTCCTACCACCAATCATCGTGTCTTGTGACATCGATCATCACCTCCTCTATCATCAATCATTACCTCCTATGCTGTAGATCATCACTTCCCATGCCATCGATCATCACCTCTTGCGTCACTGATCATCACCTCCCCTGATATCGATCATCGCCTCTTGTGATGTCGATCATTGCCTCCCATGCCACTAATCATTGCCTCTCCTACCATTGATCATTGCCTCCCCTACCACAGATCATTACCTCCCATGTTGTAAGTCATTGTCTTCCATGCCATGGATCATCGCCTCTTGTGGTGTTGATCATCGCCTCCCCTATCATTGATCATTGCCTCCCCTACCATTGACCATCGCCTCCTCCTCCAGTCCTAGAAAAATCCTTGTTGCCAATGTAGGTTGTGTTGATGTGCCACGCAGGCCATGAGGAGGATTACCCAAGCCTAGGGAGGGCCATGTGAGCCTTGGGGAAGGCTACATAGGCTATGAGAAGGATCACATGAGCCCAAGGAGGGCCACATAAGCCTTGGGGAAGGCTATGTAGGCCCTAAGATGGCCTTGCAGATCCATGTAAGGGCCAATCTAGCTTGCGCCAGCCCTATGTAGGCCATGCTATGTATCTCTTTCCCCCTCCTTCTATAGGCTTTGGCAACGAACTAGTTGCCACATGTAGGCTAGAAAAACTACTGCACCATTGCATCCATAATTGAAAATGCTACATTACCATGGTCTCTAGACACATCCAACCTAGCTATCAACGTCGCCAAGTAGCCACCCAAGCCATAGCTAGTGCACCACTGTGGCTATTGTTGCCATTAGCATGAAATGAAAAATTCTCCATCATTTGACAGAAAATTTTCAATTGCCCATCAACTAATGAAAAAATTAAAATTTTCATCAATTGATGGAAAATTCAAATTTTTGTCGTCAAACTGTTAATTTAAATTTGAAATGCATGAAAATAATTTTCAAAATTTGAATTTGGTGCCATTGTAATAACAAGAATAAAAATTTTGTAATTAAGCATAGTCACTTTAGAGTAGTATTTGGATGGATGACCTCTCTGGAAGTCTCAGTTTTTATGCCAAAACTTTCTAGACTCAAGAAGCCATAACTTTTGATTTTGGAAGCCTTTTTCGATAAATAAAGAGTCGTTTCTTACAGATTTCAACATTTTGGACATAATAGTAAAGTCAAATCCATCCCAGGGAACCCCAAAAATTAGTTTTTTACATCTTGCTTGATATAGTACCTAAAGACCCTCAAAAACTTAAATTTAGCATAATTTGAGCATAGGATGTTCATTCTCAACATATGAATAGTCATCTCCAACATTTTCTCCATTTCTAAACTCAATTGTGAGGTTAGAGTTTTCATCCAAGTACCCAATAATTTATTCATATCATAAATTATGCCTAATGAATTTAGGATTTTTGGGACCTTAAGATCACTATGGCATGTCATTAGTTACACTGCCGGAATTAGTGTTCTTAAGGAGGGTAGAAAGGCCATTAAGAATTAGATAATATAGTTAAATATTAATAAAAATTAGGTATGTTATTATATATTACTAAAATTAGACAATGTGGTTATTTAGTTGATGTATTAGTTAATGATCAGTAGATGTATTAGTTGGAGAATTAGTTAAGGAGACAGAACGATCTTCAATCATCAAGAAAAGGTATATTAATATGTCCTACAATTAAAACATATGGCAAAACAACATGGAGGCTAAAATCTCATTTTGACAAGGAGTATGATACTCATGAAGAGAAATGATTCAGAAGAAAATCCAAGAATGAGAATGAGGGTTGCAACATATAACATGCTTGCAAGATTCCTAGTGAGTGAGAAACAACATCCGCTATGTCCATCATAGACCTTGGATTTGCATGAATATTAATATCCACACATCTTATCAGAGTCAGAAGATTTGGATGCTAATGTCTTATGCTTATAAGAAGTCTTGCCATGGGAATTTCTATATCAATTCCAACCAGACTTGGGAAAGATGGGATACAGAGGTATTTATAAGCAAAAAAAGTTCTTATGAAAGTTCTTCTTTTGAGTCATATAGATTAGCATATTGTAGAAATCACAACATGGATGGTTGTGTGATATTTTATAAAGAAATCAAGTTTGAATTGTTACAAAGATTTAAATGAAGTTTAGAAAATATGATTTTAGAAATTCCAAAACTTCAAGTAATGGAAATGAAGAATAGTTAAGATTTCAAAAAACTCACATAGCCTTGGCAGTGATTCTAAAAGTTCATTTATCAAGAAGATGTATTTTATTTCCAAAACAACATGTTTTAATGTTAGACTATGTTAAGTTGCATACTTAATTAAGAAAGTAGAAGAAAGTTTGAAGAATAAGTTATTTCTGAGTTACACTAATCTAGTGCCATTTGTTCTTTGTGGAGATTTCAATGCAAAAGTTGGAAGTAGTGTTTATTAATTCTTAAAATATGGATGTGTAAAGGAATCCTTGGAAGATGAACTTGATTTGAAAAAGATGTTTTCATCAATTTAGGATGAAATTCCATTAGCTAGTGCATATTTTTCTTACTTTGAATCCTCAATATATAAATCAGTTCTAGAATTTAGGAATAGATGATGTTGATATATAGTACTCATCAAGAACCATAGTTTATCAATTACTCTACTATGATTAATGAGGATGGGTTAACAACATTCTTCATTGAGACATTAGATTATATTTGGTATGATGTTCAATTCTTCCAAGCTACCAAATTACTATAGTTAATTTCTGAAGAAGAAGTTAAGAAGAGTCAAGATAAGGCCTTGCCATCCCAAACAAGACCATTTGATCATATACCACTTTTGGTAGAATTACAATTACTCCCATTAGTTCATAAGGTTGATCAAGATTAGGAAGTATCTTACCCTTACTTTTATTTGATAAATTTTATTACTTTAATTATTGTTTAATTTTTATTTCAATTAGATTAATAAAATACCTAAGGTAATAAAAATTAGGAATAAAGAATTTGCCCTACCTTCATTTGGGTAACCAGATCCAAGTTGCACTTTGTGTGATCTTAGTTAGGACTGGTGATTGGTGGTTGGTAGATTTTTAATTCACCTCTTGTCATTATCTTAGAAAATTAAGTATGTATTAAAAAAATAATATTTAATTTT
>MNCI01011145.1:1055779-1072384 GCA_015680685.1 Gnetum montanum | reverse complement strand
AATAAAGCATTCTTTTATTTCTCTTTATACATTTTCTTTGTATTTTATTTATGCCTAATGTTGAATGTTACATATATTTAATGTTTGGTATAATTTCTTCTTATACATAATGTCTAATATAATGTATATTAGATGTTTTCCATGACATCCAAGGATGGGATGTCACAAATGATAGCTTTATCACGTATGGTTTATTCCAAAAAAGGCACATGATTATTTATGTTGTTGGGGTATTAAACTAAGTGAATAATGATATAGAAATTAATTATTTAATCTAATTAATAAAAAATTAAATCTAAAACTATCGTAAGAATGATGAGTGTCTATTCTTAGCTTACCATACATGTCCTGAACTTATGTATCCATTGCTAGGATTACCAAGTATTATGCTACTAGGTGAACCAAGTAATAACCCTACTAGGATTACCAAGTGAATATGTGTTTATGCTTGAAACTAGTTGTGAACATTCCATCAATTGATTAATATGCATGAAAATGTAAATATTAACTAAATACATAGAAAGTAAGTTGCATTGAAAGTAAATCTATTGTAAGTAAAAGTGCTCTAATGAATATGAATTAATCTCAATCTTATTACCATTCATGGAAGGTATCTAGGTACAATGCCACTTGAATAAGATACCATAAAATTGACTCAAATCTACACTGTAGACACTCACTGATTGTTTACTTAGATTATGGGAGAAAATTGTAAGAGTTTAGCTACACTACTAACCAAATGGTGCCAAATACATGGTGAGTGCTTGCATTTATAGCCAAATATAAACATTGTATTGATGGGCATATGTTAACTCATTTTGCTATGTTAATGGGAAGGTGTCAATGTAGCTAAGTTATAGTAGATGTAATATAGCATCTACAATATTGTAGATGTGATGTAGCATCTACGATGTAGCATCCAATTGAGATGCATTAATGAATGCTAGAATGCAAATGCGATGTATCATCTATGATGTAGCATGTGTGATATAGCATGTATGATATCTTAGCTAATTGATATACTTAACAAAATTATGCTTCATCATATTCCCACAAGTTTGATACCTAACATATGATGCTTCATCATGCCCCCATGATTGACATAAAAAATCATCCTTAAGTTATATATAAATGGACAAAGTTCCATTACAAAAATTGTGGGGTGGCCAAGAATAGATTGGCTATCATTACAAAGCTTGAGTGCCACATTAGAAAATTTTATTCGAGTGGATGTATTATAATATAAAAAAAGGGACTAAACAAACATCAAATTTTGCAAAATTGTAGAAGTTTTCAAAAAATCCACCGATGATGAATCTTCATGATGTTGCTAGTGAAGACTATTCTTTCAGCCTTGGTTGTTATATTAATGCTTTTTTTTTTTTGTGTTGAACATTTTTAAAGAATGGACTAAAATTTTTCCTCATCATTTCATTGATCCAACCAACATGTGATGTTTGAGCTATAATCCTTATATGTGCTACTATTTGTCTATGGGCATATCCTCCTCTATCCTCCTATTTACCTCTTTTTATTTTCTTCCAAAAGACCTTCAATCATAGGCATTATATTTGACATCATTTGGATTACCAAACAATTAATATTAATTTTGATAATTTTTCCTTGATGATTAACTCTTTTTGTATCCTTAGTTAGCTCAAAATTCAAAAAACTTTTAGCATTTAGGTGTAATATGATTTCACTATCATATTATCCAAGGCTGTAAGGTAACTAAAATCATCAAGTTATTCAAGTCATTTTGATTATTTTTTACTATTAGTTATCATAATGTTTGAAAATGGGATGTTAGAAAAAATTTAAAAAGTTGAAAAGTCACATCCTTAGTCCTCATGACAAACGAGTTCAACTCTAGAAGCTCACAAGTTTTCAAACATGAAAGACAAGGTTGAGTTTACATGATGACCAAGATATATTGAATTTGGAGGATAGTTCAATATAAAAGTATTAAAATTAATTGAAATCATGCATAATTTTAGAGAAGTTGCCCATGATGTCTTTAAGGATGTGATGTTTTGATTCAGAGCCATGATGAATAAAATTCAAGTAAATGGATCCTCCTCAAAGTAGGCTTCTATCATAATGCCCTTGCATAAGTACTTCTATAGATGTTCATGGGCATCTTAGAAGTTAAATGTAGATCATGCCTTTAACAACACATAACCACCGTAGTTTGAATCCTACGATATACTATAAAAAACCATTAGGTACATAATTAAATGTAGTAGTGAGGTGATAATGGGATGAGAAGGAATTGTAGAGATTGGGATGTGAGGTACCTTATCATGTCTGTAATAGGTTCTTATATCAATTTTGATTAAGATGATCATCATACTTATCCATACAAGTTTCCAACATAGTTCCTATCTTTAATAGTGGCTTGCATTAATGTGCTCCTTCATTTCTACCATTATTAGTTCACAACAACCATAGAGAACAAGCATCACTCCAAAAAAAAAGAGAAAAATAGAAGAATGAAGTAGTTTTAGGGATTAGTGAGGAATAAATTTGAGCCTTAGTTATATGGGTGTCTTAATGCATGGGTAACATGTCTTTTCAACCCCATAAACAATGCTTGTATCCCAAGAGATTTTTAGAGAGGTGTATTTATTCCAATTTATATGTGTGTGTTCTTTTTTGCTAAATGGGAATCACATGATAGAAAGACATACTTCCTTTTACGGTCTACAGGAAGAGTGATGATACATTCGATGAGGAGTTATAGTCCTTACGAAGGAAGTTAAGAAGAGAACCTAACAAATCCCCTTGTGGTCACACCATTTTCTATTCCCACTTAATCTTTTCCCTTTTATTCAAGGCACAATGATCAATAGTTAATTTTAGTTTTTTCTGAGAAGAACAATATTGCTTTCATAATAAAGATCTTTTATTGATGTGGTCTCATTGCATTACCTAATTATTTATCCAATGGACTTGATAGCATAAGACAAAATCCCAACACATGGCATTGACTTTTGCATCATCATTGGTAACATCATTATTAACAAAGCAAATAGTAGAAATCCATAAAACATAAAGGAAATGACTTAATAAAAGAGAAAATTACAAAGAAAAGAAAAATATCAAGAAATGTAAGACATATTAAGAATTGAAAATTTTTGAAGAAATAGGAAAATGATAAAAAAAATTGTAAAATGAAAAGTGAAAATGCAATTATTAGTTCTTGGTTCAAGATGGGACATCTCTCCCATGACTAAACTCATGGGCAAGTATTCAAAAAATGGACTCCAAATTTCCTTGGTTATACACCATAAGTTTGCCATTTGTCATCTTTAGTGATTTGAGTTTTCACTAGTTAGTGCATTTAACATTGATGATAATTAGGTTTTGATCATTCGGAGAAATTGATTCTGTTGGACTAGAAGGTGACTAGATATGTATCCTTTTTGATTTTCTATTTTAGTTTTTGGGCCTGCTTGTTTAACATATTCTTTTGGTGTATAGTCAAAGTGTAAGAAGTATTTCTCTAAGTTTTCTACATGGTTCATTTTCTTAGGACTAGGACTATAAGTAATAAGTGGTTTGGCTATTTTCATGCATCTTTTTAACGATTTGGTATTCTCATTCTCAAGCCACTAGGTGTCTTTTGGTTTAGTGGCTATTGTGTAGACTTGGTTTTAAACATATAGTTGTTCCTCAAGTTTATTGCAAGTTTGTATAGAAATCAAGTTAATACTTTGAACCTTTGACCCACAAATGCATCCTTTATCATTATTAGTAATTCATGGAATTTTATGTTTCTTCATAATGAGAGGTTCATCTTTTATGTTTTTTGTTGAAGTGATAATGGTTGTCGGCATTTGTGTAGGATTAGGAGACATTATTTTTGTGAGGATGGACATTGCACTAGATTAGCCTTGTGCTAGTAGTTCTACTAGTTTTATTCACTTATATGGGAACTATGCTAAAGAAAGTATGCTTCCAAGACTTATGCTTAGGTCTACTAACATTATCATTCACTTGTATGTTTATGGTACAAGTGACATTTTTCTATTAAGGTTGTGGCACCAATCCTTCTTGCATTGTTGGTGGTAACATAAGTTGGAGGGAGGTATGAGAGTATTGAGAATATGATGAATGATGAGAGGCATGGGATGGTGATCCCACAGGATATCTTATGCATTGATGATATTCAAGAGAATAGTAGTAATGAGTTGAAGCATGGAAAGTGTAACCATTAGGAGAAATAGGTTGGTAAACATAATATCCATAAGGATCCAATTGGCAATAAGGGTATTGCTATTTTTTTTGATGGCATCTTTCATGACTATGGGTTTCATCACTATAATTAATAGTAGTCTTGAGGTTGACTAGAATTCCCACTAGGATAGTACCATTAGCTATAGGCATGTCCATAATTGCCTTATGGGTAAGAGAATCTCTTAGGCATTTTCTTTCTACAAACTTGAAATTCAAAGCAAAAACCTGAGAATTTTGTAGATGTAACATAATTAGGTAATAGCCCTTTGGATGTTCATATTGATAAATTTTACATTCATTCTCATCCTCTATATCTAAGTCTATAACCTCTTCTACTACAATTGTTTTTCCTTTTTATTGATAAGTGTCCTTACCTATTTTCTTGTTCTCTTTCCTCTTCTTATGTTAACCACTCTATCCTATTTTCTTTACCTTATTCTTGATGATTTTCAAGTTGGCTATAACTTTTCCATTCATCAAATCCCATATCTTATTTATCCTTGCTTCAATATTAGTGATAAACTTTTATATTGGCAAGGTTTTGTGTAAAATTAACTCATCAAGAGTTATATTTTTTTCCTGAACATAAATGTGGATCTCTTTTTTTGTAAAGAGTTGGATCCCAATTATATTCCTCAACACTCTTCATTTTACATAGCTTTTTTTCTTCTTTTGCTACTTTTAATAACCTTTATATTTTATGGACTCTCAACTTTGAGAATTTTCCTTGGGCATAGATCTCAAGTTTATCTTTCATTTTGTTATGAAGCCCATATATGATGTGACAAAGCTTTACTTTTTGAAAAAATCCATGACTTGGGCATCTATGTAGTAGTGAATAGCATATGCCTAAGGATACATCTAGGGATTCATGGTTTTCTTGCTTTCACCCTTGGATTTGTTTTCTTAGATTAAACACTCTTGAATAAGTTTGGTATCTTTCATTAAAGAGCTCGAGCATTATGAACCACTGGTGGATTGAATCTAGTTCCAATGATCTATGCCAATTTCATCTTCTTAATTAGTGTTCTAGGAGAGGGATTAAGCTTTTACCACTTACTTTGAATATTTTGCAAGGAATAGGAATCATGGAAGGCTTATAAATGAGGTTGTGGATAAAAAATAATAGCCTTCCTCAAATTTAGGAATGTTATTCATATCAAGCTATTTGCTGCAGTTTTCCCTTTCATGGTTGTGGGGTATTCTAATTGCCTCTGTGATTTGTATCATGATTCTAATAGCCAACAAGGATTCATCATCATTAGACATGTCATGACGATAATCTCTATTTCTATTTGTTTAATTATGATGATCTCATCTATGTTCCATTTGATACCTTGTTTCTTGTCTTTAATTTCCATTTCTATCTTCATCTCAACCCCTTAGTATATCTGTATCTTCATACCTAAATTCATATTCTTCAAAACTAGACATTGAAGATGAAGAAAAAGATGTGAATTGGGAGAATCACCATGGCTTCTATGTCTTTCCCTATGGTTCATTGATTTATCTCTTCTAGGTTTGGAGGAGGTCCTAGGCCTTAAGGTCTTTCTTGTTCTAGGACTTATTTCATCCCCTCTAGGATTGTCCATGATAGTTGAATGTAGTCTTTGAATATAGTAAGGGTTGAAATGAGCATATGAGATCCCTACTTGTAGTGGTTCATTCCAATTCTCAATATAGGTCCAATCTAAAAAAACTAAAGAGACCTAGATCTATGATCTAAGCTTAAAAAAATTAAAAACTTAGTTAAAATAAATACACTCTTATGAGATTTTGTTTTAATTCTTTTACTAATGAACATATTGTGCTATAATCATATAGGCCTTAATCTCCCAAGAATAAATTAGGAGAGATAAGCATGAATCTAGAAAATCATGGGGATGATCCTTATTATCTCATTTAAGGATATTTTTAATATGGGATTAACTAATCATGGAATTAGATAGAAATAATATAAATAGGATCTCATATTATTTAATATAGATTTATGGATGAGATCTATCTAATTCTTTTGTGGAATATCTAATCATCATATTTTATAAACCCTCCATGATGATAAGAGGTTCTACTTCAAGGAAGTCTGTGAAAGATTCAAATTTTCATGGCTCAAAAGCTTAGTGAAAATATTTATCATTTTTTCTTTAGTCCCATAATGCTCCATGTTGAGTGTGTCTTGGATTAAGCTTATCAGATGATGATGCTTGATATCTATGTGTCTGGAACACTCATGATGTATAGGATTGTGTGCCATCTCAATAGCACTTCTGTTATCATAGTATAAATAAATGGGAGGTTTAAGCATATATTCCATTTTAGTGAAAATAGAGTGGATGCATATGGATGAGTAGTAGCATTTGATGTAGGTATGTATTCTAGTTCTATTGTTGAGAGGGTGATTGTAGTTTGCTTCTTTGTTCCCCAAGAGATAAGTGATGGACCAAAGAAAAAACAAAAATTAGAAGTTGATTTATGATCTTCTAGATGACCTCCTTAGTTTTCATCAATGTATCCCCATATCTTGAAATTTTGATGTTGATGAAATGTGATTTCATAATCTATTGTAGGTCTTAGATATCATAGAATCTATTTTACAGCTTTCCAATTTGATTCAAGCTGATCTTGTATGAACTAGGAGAGATAATTTATAGCAAATTGGATGTTTAGATAGGTATGGGAAAGATACATGAGATTACAAATAAGGAAATGGTATAATGAAGGATTGAAAGATGGAGATATGTCATCCTTGATTAGTTTTGTACCAAGGGAGAGTGGTGTATTTGAGGGGTTACAATTACTCATTCCAAATTTCTTAATTAAGGATTGGGCAAATTTCTTTTGGCATATGGAAATTGATTTTGGTCTTCGGATAAACTAAAAGCTAAGAAAATATGACATCTTCCCTAGATTAGACATTTCAAATTCATTTTTCATGGCATTAAGAAAATTATTTCTTAATGTAGTTGTAGATAAGAAATACATTAAATAATCTATGTATAAATAAACAAAAATATAATCATCATTTGATACCTTTTTATAAATTTTTGTTTGGGATTGAATATTAGGGAAGCATGCTTCCATGAAAAATGCATGAATTTGGGAATACCAAGCATGTGGAGCTTGCTTGAGCCCCTATAATGCTTTATGAAGCTAGTAAATATGATTCTTTTTTCCTTTGTCAATGAAACTCAGTGGTTGCTATACATAGACCTCTTCATTAAGAAATCCACTGAGAATGGTAGATGCCACATCTAGTTGAGAAACTGCATGACCAATCTGAGCAGCAATAGCAAGAAAAATTCTCATAGATTCCATCCATGAAATAGGAGCAAAACTATCATCAAAATGTCTTCCTTACTATTGAAGATATCCTTTGGCAACCAAGCAAGCTTTGAATTTTTCTACTAGATCATGTTCATTTGTTTTATTTTAAATATCTATTTTATTCCAATGACTATCTTACTAGGCAGATAAAAACAAGACTCCACATATTATTTTTGTTGATATGATAAATTTCCTTTTCCATTGTGTGTATATAATGTATATCTAGTATTGCTTTAATGACAAAGAATGATTTAATAAGGTCATCATCACTCCTCTCCATCAGTGTGTTTAGTTCATCAGCCATGGTATTGGTGAAGAGAGCAAGCACAGTATTGGTGAGATTACATGAGAGTGCTTGGTAGATGAAGTTGATTGTGTAATTATTTACAGGAAAACTGATGGTTGTAATAGTTCCATAAATGTGACTATTATGGGAAAACCAATTGTTTGTAATGGTTCTATAAAAGTGAGCATGATCGAAAAATCAACGGTTTGTAATAGTTACCACAAGAGTGGTCTCATATTTGCCATCTAAACCGAAAGTTTGATAACTAACATTTTTCTAGCCTATAAAATGTTGTTGATGGGAAAATAAAGGCACTCGAAGAAATCACAACAGTGTTACAGTTTTGGTCCCTATCACAAGTGCTTAGAGTCTACATACACCATCGTTGTTGAGCATCGATCTGATAGAAGAATCAAAACACTCACTATAACAAGTTCAATAAATGGCATCAATGGCTAGAGATTAGTTTCAATTTATTTCTGCATCTTTGATTCCTTGTGCAATTGAATTCTTATGCCATCTAGCCAATGTTTTTTGTACAATTTTTTTTCCAACATTTGGTATTAGAGTAGGTTGGTCTCTTTCTTGATACTTAACCATATTTGTTTTGCTACTCTTATAATGGAGTCAAACTAGGGTAGATTTTTCATTTGTTAATGGTGCATGACTTGGAGTTTATAGTATTCTACATAGTTGGGTGTTTTTATCTCCTTCGCTTTTTTTTCACTTTGAAAACATTACCAGAAACGTTTATGGGATGGAGAATCCAAATAAGAGGGAGTGGGTAGTGAGGTGCTTTAGCCACTATCCTTGGAAGATAGGTTGAGAAAGGTCCCTAGGACACGTGGTAAAAAGTGCCCCAATACAAGGGTGGACCCCATGCTTTAGAACAATAGTTGATAAGGTTGAGACATGTGTGGAATAACCTCTATGTTTCCCACATGGGCTCTCTATGACCAATATTCCTAGTATAGCTCCTACATTATTGTCTATATTTTCTAATAGGATAGCTCCATCGCATAACGTTTATATTGATAGTTACATTTTTGTTCTAGTATGAGAATAAAGTTGCTTATTGTTAATATTTATGAAATAACTAATATTTATTGTCATATTATTTTAAAGAAATGTTAGAATTTTGTAATTAGTTTTAGAAACAATTAATTTTATGCATATCTTTTTGTATATATCTATAAAGTAACATATTTATGTATGCATAGTTTTTCTACATAAAAATTATGACTAGTGATTTATATAATTTTGCATAATTAGAGAGTAGCCATAGCATCTTTAATTGTGCAAAATTATATATTAAGAGCTTTTGATCACATAAGGGGAAAAACATTAATTTGTGATTAATTATATGTAATATAATAGATTTTATCCCACAAGAATTTTTGTTTTATTTAATATTATTAATCAAGATGATGTATTAAATTACTTTTCTTAATTTGCCCATAGGAATTAAGAATAGGGATATAATTTAATAGTTTCATCATAAGGATATATGAATATGTTTGAATTAAAATTTATCCCATAGGCAATTTTATGTTATTTGATTCATATTTTTGTATTATTTACAATGGTAAACATGTCATATAGTATTCTAACCTCAAATTTAGTGACATAAGCATGTTTTAATTTATGCAGTTATACAACTTGTGCACTACTCTAAATTTAAATGTGACCTTCCTAAATTAAAGGGCAATAATTATAAGGTGTGTAATGAGAGGATTCTCCTTCATTTAGGCTAGATGGACATTGAGTCTGCTATTTGTAAGGATGAACCACCTGCTGTTACAAGAACTAGCCAATCAGATGATGTTGGTTCTTTTGAAAAATGGGAGCGATCTAACTACTTTTGTGTCATGTTCATAAAGACCAAGATCTCAAATGGTATGTGTGATTCATTGGAATAGTATGACAATGTGTGAGCTTTGATGAAGGTAAGATGAATAATTTGAGTCATCAGACAAGGCTTTGGCTAGCATCTTAATAATGAAATTTTCATTCATGAAGCTCACTAGAATTCATGGTGTGCATGAACACATCAATGAAATTGAGAGATATAGCAGCTTAGCTCAAAACACTTAAGGTTGAGATTTCAAAGTCTTTCCTTGTGCACTACATCTTGAACATGCTCCCATAATATTACGAACCCTTTAAGATTTCTTACAACACACATAGAGAAAAATGATCAATTAATAAACTAATGACCATGTGTGTACAAGAAGAGGGTAGACTTGCTATGGAAGTGGGAGAGAGTGTGCATATGGCTACATAAGGAAATAATAATGGGCAAGCCAAAAATAAGTGGAAGGGCAAACTTCTTGCACAAGCTGATATTAAGAAGGAACCTAGATGCTTTTTCTATAAGAATAAAGGGCATATAAAGAAGGATTATCCTAAGTATCAAAAATGGCTTGAAAAGAAAGGTATTAAATTCTCACTTGTTTGCTTTGAATTTAATGTGGTTGATGTTGGCCATAAAACATGGTGGATTGACTTCAGTTCTATAATCCATGTTACTAATCCCTTAGAGGGGTGCAAAACCTAAGGAGGCTAGTGGGAAGTGAGTTGTAAATCTATTCAAGCAACCAAATGTGCTCACATGTGGAGGTAGTCAGGACATGTAAATTAGTTTTAAGCAGTGGTTTTGTTTTAGAGTTGGAAAATACATTTTATATTCTAAGTTTTTTGAGGAATTTCATTTTTTTTTCAAGGCTTGTATCATTGGGATTTTCCTTTAATTTCTTAGACATTATATTTAGTTTATATTATAGATTCAAACTTATTGGAAATGGTACATTAATGGATGGTCTTTTCAAAATTAGTTTACACTTCTTATACTTCTATGCATGTTCATGATAGTGTTGTTGTTAAGAGATGTGTTATGAATGAAGAATCCTCTATGTTATGGCATCGTAGATTAGGACATATCTCTATTGAGAGAATAAAGAGATTAGTAAATGATGGAGTACTTAGTACCCTAGATTTTATTGACTTTGACACTTGTGTGGACTGCATAAAGAGAAAGAAGACTAATATGTCAAAGAAAGGTGCCAAGAGGAGTTCAAACATATTAGAGATCATACATAAAGATATTTATAGTTCAAATATGAACATGTATGATCAAAGGTATTTCATTACTTTTATTGATGACTAATCATGATATATGTATCTCTACCTACTTCATAACAAGAACAAAGCTTTAGATGCCTTTAAGGTGTTTAAGGTTGAAGTAGAGAAATAATGTAGTAAGGAAATAAAGATAGTGAGGTCTAATAGATGTGGTGAATACTATGGTAGATATACCAATGATGGGCAAGTGCTTGGTCCATTTGCTAAGTTTCTTCAAGAAAATGGGATTGTTGTCTAGTACACTATGCTTGGTTCTCCAGACGAGAATGGTGTGGAAGAAAGAAGAAACAAAACATTATTGTAGATGGTGTGGAGTATGCTTAGTGGCTCCAAGCTTCCTAAGTTCTTGTGGACTAAAGCTCTTAAGATAGCTATGTATATATTAAACCAAGTTCCAACCAAGGTTGTCTCAAAGATACCATTTGAATTATGGAAAGATTGGAAACTGAGTTTGCAATATATAGACATTTGGGGATGCCCATCTGAAGTAAGAGTCTATAATCCACAAGAAAAGAAGCTAGACCTAAGGATCAAAAGTGGGAATTTTTTTGGATATGCCAAATGATCTAAGGAATATAGATTTTTACTATCCATCAAGTGCTACTAATTTTTTGGACTCAAGGAATGATAAATTTCTTGAAAATGGCTTGATTAGTGGGTGCAATCAATCCTCAAACACTATTCCAAAGAAAGATCATGCAAGTGCCCAACCCTCTACTTCAACTGAAGGATTGATTATTGTACACAACACACTGAGAACATAAATGCATGATGAACAACAACTAATCATTGAAGTTCCATAGATTACTGATCAAGAAGTAGTAGATCTAGCTAAACAATAGATTCCAAAACCTATTGAATAGCCTATTGAACATCATGCTCCTCAAGAGAATGATGAACCAAAATTAACAAGATCTACTAGAGTAAGGTGATCAATGATTCCTAGTGACTATATAGTGTGTCTATAGGAGTCTAACTATAACATAGGAGCCAAAAATGATCTTGAAACATTTTCATAAGCCATGAGTTGTGAGGAATCTAACTTGTGGTATGATGCCATGAAAGATGAGATGAACTCTATGTCATCTAATGAAGTCTATGGTCTTTTCAAGTTGGTTGATGGTATAAAAACCATTGGATGCAAATGGGTCTTCAAGATAAAGAAAGACTCATTAGGCAACATTGAAAGATAAAAGGCAAGACTTTTTGCTAAAGGGTTCAGTTATAGAGAGGGAATAGATTACACAGAGACAATTTCTCTTGTATCTAAGAAGAACTCTATTGATGTGATTATGGCATTTCTCAATGGTGATCTAGAGGAAGAGGTTTATATAAAACAACCTAAAGGATTTTCCTCTATTGGTGGTGAGTAATTGGTATGGATTGAAATAGGCCTCATGTTGATGGTATTTAATATTCTATGACATCATCACTTCATTTGGTTTTGAAGAGAACATAATGGATCAATGTATATACCAAAAGATCAAAGGGAGAAAAATCTATTTCCTTATCCTATATGTAGATGATATCCTTTTTGCAACTAATGATAATTGATTTCTATACAAGGTGAAGCAGTTTCTCTCTAAAAGCTTTAACATGAAGGATATGGGTGAGGCATCTTATGTCATTGGCATTAAGATCCATTGGGAAAAATGTAGATGTATTTTGGGACTATCATAGGATACCTATATCAATAAATTTTTAGAGATGTTTTGGATGAAAGATTATTAACCAAGTATAGCACCCATTGTGAAGGGTGACAAGTTCAATTTGAACTAGTGTCCTAGGAATGATTTAGAGAAAAGACAAATAAGCAACATTCAATATGCTTAAGCTATTGGAAGCCTAATGTATGCTTAGGTCTACACAAGACCTGATATTGCATTTGTTATGGGAATGTCAAGTAGATATTAGAGTAATCTAGGCATTGACCACTGGAGGGTTGAAAAGAAGGTGATGAGGTACCTTCAAGATACAAAATATTACATGTGTATGTATAGGTGAATTGATACTTTAGAGGTGATTGGCTACTCTGATTAAAACTTTTTTGGCTATGTTGATTCAAGAAAATCAACATCTGGTTATGTTTTTATACTGATTAGAGGAGCTATGTCATAGAGGAGTGGAAAGCAAACCTTGGTTGCTACTTCCACAACGGAGGTAGCATTTTTTTCTTATTTTGAGGCTACTTCACATGGTGTATGGTTGAAGAGCTTCATGAGCTTCAAGTTGGGCCTTAGAATTATAGATTTTATATCTAGGTCATTAAGAATGTTTTATGAAAATTTAGCTTCTATCTTTATAACTAAGAATAATAAGAGTGGTAGTCAAAGTAAACACATCGACAAAAAGTATTTAGCCATAAGGGAATGTGTTAAGGAAAAGAAAGTGTTCATTGAGCATATAAGCACTGAATTGATGATAGCTAAGCCTTTGACAAAAGGAATGTCATCAAAGTCATTTAAAGATCATGTAGTTCAGATGGGACTTGGGTTCATAATGTAATTTGTATGCACAATTTTATAGTCTTAAAGAAACTCTTATTTAGTTGTGATGTTTTCTCATATTTAGTTTGGCATATAGTTATTAGATAAAATTCACATATGGTAGGACCTAGAATGAACATTGGGTTTATTCATAAAGTTTAGTTACCATATAAGGAATTAAGTTTAAGATATAATACATTGTAATACATGGGAGATAATACTCACATTTAAAAGAACTATCACCATGATTCATGTATTCATCTTTTGAAACTTGAAACTTGGGTTTTATGGTTATTAATTTAGATATGGAGACCAAGTGGGTGAATATAAGAATTTATGGAAAAACCAACAATTTGTAATGGTTCCATAAATGTGACCATTATAGGGAAACCAATAGTTTGTAACTATTCCATAAAAGTGAATATTATGAGAAATCAATGATTTGTAATGGTTACTGCAAGAGTGATCTCATATTTTTCATTTAAACCAAAAGTTTGGTAATTGACATTTTTGTAGCCTATAAAATGTTCTTGATGGAAGAACAAAGGCACTGGAGAAATCATGATAGTATTACAGTTTTGATCCCTATCACAAACACTCAGAGTCTACGTACACTATTGTTGTTGAGCGTCAGTATGATAGAAGAATTAGAACACTCACAGCAACAAGTTCATGCAAAGGCATCAATGGCTAGAGGTTAGTTTTGATTTATTTTTGCATCTTTGATTCCTTGTGCAATTTGGTTATTGTGCCATTTGGAAAATGTTTTCTACACAATTTTTTTTTCAATAGATTGCCCATGTTGTTAGTTGGATGGCTGCAACTGCATAACATAGTAGATGGAACCTATTTACTTTTGATGCACAATGGTAGTTTTAGAAATATTTTTACTCTTACCTTCCAAGACACTTTGATATTTGGTATATTCTTGAAAACACTTCTTAGTTTCTACGAGTTGAATATTAATTTGTTTCATCTTAACAAACACAACATCATGTGAGTCTACAACCCTTTTTTACTCTTCATCATAACATTTATAAGCTTTGGAATTTGTGGCATAGCCAAGGAAGAGATAGGGCTTTACTTTTGCATCTAATGTTTGCTAATTTTGTGTAGGGATTTGCACATAGCAAGGAGAGCCAGATACTTTTAAATGGGAAATATGAGGTAGTGAAGCATACCATAATTCATAGGAAGTTTTATATTGGATGGATCTCATAGGAACCTAATTCAAAATATAAATTGATGTTGAACATGCTTCTACCAAAAAACTGATTAACCAACCTTGACATTTGAAGCAAACATCTTGTTATTTCAACCACAACACTATTTTTTCTCTCTACTATGTCATTTTTTGAGGAGTAAATGATGTGATGGTTTGATGAATTATCCCATAATTTTTGCAAAATTCATCAAAAATTCCTTGGATAAAAATTCGCCACCATGAGCTGTCTAGAATTTTTAAATTGTATTGCCAATTTGATTTTCAACTTCTATCTTGAATGTTTTAAAAAATCCCAATGTGCGATCTTTTAATTTTAGAAAATATCCTTAAGAAAATCATCAAAAATCTTTCACTATCATCAACATATATTTATTTTTACTTGGCTTAGTATTTGTATGGGCCTGCATAAATCCATATGAATTAGATCTAATATTTCTTGAGATCTATGTTCTTTCCTAGAAAATGGCAACCTTGCAATTTTTCTTGATTGAAATATGCCACAATCATGATTATTTGGCAAAGAAAATTTGAGCATACCTCTTACAATTTCTTCTTTTTGCATGTGGTCCAAAGAGCCAAAGTTGACATGTCACAATCTTGCATGCCATATCCATGCTGTGTCATCTGTGATAGTGAGATAATGAATATCCTTTTGCATCTACAACTTATACATATGATTTTTGCTAATAGGAATAATGGCAATACCTTTTTCATCATTAGCCTTAAAAATATTACAAATGCCATTTTAAACCATTTTGACATAATTGGCCAAACCTTAATAAATTCTTTGAAAGATCTAGAACATAATATATTTTTTACCTTGATTTGTTGTGAATTCAATCGATCCAGCCCTGGTAATGGTTAGCTTCTTCCCATTATCTAAAATTACCTTTTCATCATATTTTTGAAACTTAAGAACAATTTCTTATTTCCTATCATGTAATTATTTCACCCACTATCAACATACCAAATTTTGTTGTTGTTGCCAAAATCTGGTACCTTTGTAGAAATTAAGAGTTGATCTTCCTCTTTGTCATTGTAAAATAATTATTCATCTTTTTTCTGATCCTTTTGCTAATCCTCATGTGCTAGAACTTTTGCCTTACCTTTCTTTTCATACTTCTTTCTAGATTAACATTCTAGAGTATTTTGGGTGTTGGTGCTAAAAAAATTACAATGCTTACCTTCCTTTGAATGATTGGATCTTATATGAACATGACCTCCAAATCTACCATGACCATGTTTACATCCTCTAAATGAGGATTCACTTGAGGATTGTTGATTTTTATTTTGATTGGATGTCCTCTAAAATTGTACTTGAAATGATTTTGCTATTGACTCCTCATGATTAGTAATGCTTTGCTCGTATGTCCTTAAGCTAACTATGAGCTCAACCATTGTCATCTTATTGAGATATCTTTCTTCTTCAATAGCCACAATGATAGGATCATATCATCTAGTTAGACTTTATAAAATCTTTTCAATAGCACTCCTTTCCTCAAGTGTTTCTCCTCAAGGTTCAAGTTCATTTTGAACTTGTTGAAATTAGTTGATGTATTGATCAATATTTTCTAAATCTAGCATGCAAAAAAATTCAAAATCTTTCTTTAATACTTATATTTTGAAAACTCTAACTTTTATGATCCCTTATATGTAATCTTTAGTGCATTCCATGCAGCTTTGCTAGTTCAATGCATGATATTTTTGGGAACAATTGTCACATCTAACCTAGTTTGAATGATGAATAATGCTTTTGCATCTTTGGTACAGAGCTCCTTGACTTTATTATTTTGTTCTTCCTTCAAGGATTGAAATGTTGCTTGATCAATATATTTGAATATATTTTCAAAAATCTCCCATAGATATTGTGAGATAAAAATTGTCTACATCTTGATTATCTAATA
>MNCI01011145.1:1004983-1054382 GCA_015680685.1 Gnetum montanum | reverse complement strand
AGGTTGCTATCTTATCACTTGGACTAGTGGTAGCTTTATCACGTATGGTTTAGTCCAAAGTGAGGCATATGATTATTGATGTTATTAGGTTGTTAAACTAATTGAATAATGATATATAAAATAATTATTTAATATAATCAATAACAAAATTAAATCTAAAACTATCTTAAGGGTGATGAGGATCCATTCCTAGCTGGCTGTACATGTCTTGAACTTATGTATCCATTGTTGGGATTACCAAGTGTTATGCTAATGGATGAACTAAGTAATAATTCCACTAGGATTACTAAGAGAATACATGTTTATGCTCAAAAATGGTCATGCTCATTCCACGAATTGATTAATATGCATAAAAATGTAAATATTAAGTAAGTACATAGAAAGTAAATTACATTGAAAGTAAATCTATTCTAAGTCAAAGTACTGCAATGAATATGAATCAATGTTGATCTTATTACCATTCATGACATGTGTCTAGGTACAATGCCACTGGAATAAGAAATTGTACAATTGACTCAAATCTACGCTACAAGCATTCACTGATTATTGGCTAAGATTATGTGAAAAAATTACAATAGTTCAACTACACTATTGAATAAATGAAATCAAACACATTATAGGTGTTAACATATTTATTTGACTACGTCAATGGGGATGCATCAATGAAGATGTGTTGATGTAGCTAAGTTATAGCAAATGAAATCTAGTAGATGCAAAGTAGCATCTACAATATAGTAGATGTGATGTAGCATCTACCATGTAGTAACCAACTGACATGCATTAACTAGGATGCTACAATGTATATGTGACATGGCATATACAATATCTCAGTTGACTAATACACTTGACAAAATAATGTTTCATAATATCCTCACAACTTAGCTACAAGACATTTTAGGTTTTATTAGTTCTCCAATATTAAATAATAATTAGAGACATCATCCTTATAGTGGAGCATATATTTTTAGTCTGTTGGGTAGTCATGCACAAGGATAGGTTTTATGAAGAAGCATTGGTCATGTAGATGATAGGCAATTGCGTTGGAATTAGCGGATTTAGGAGATAAGTGAAAAACTACTAGTAGTGATGATGATAAGAAGGAGAAGTATCATTATCCTAATAAGTAGTATGAAGATTTAGAGTGAGTACATAGAAGGGTCTTTCTATATTTTTGGGTGATGTTCAAAGATAGGGAAGAAAGAATGAGAAGTTCATCTTCATGGGCCCTAATCTTCATATATTCTTTTTTGTTTGTATTAAGGGATTGTTAGCTTAATCTTACTTAATATTTGTTTATGCATCCTATTAGACTGAGTACATGCTTTAAAATATATGTTTAGATGTATGAATATGTATGAAATATTTTTAGGTATATATATCTATGAGATTTTGTGATCATCTTGAGCTTCTTGATTTCTATCTTTTATTATTTAGGGATTATGCTAGCCATTTATGACCAAGTTTTTAGAAATTACCAAAATGGGAATATTATTAATCTATCTCACATTTGGATGATCTAAAAGCTAGACAATGGATAGTATGCTTGGTTGCTCTAGTGTTTTAGGTTTTGACTAGGCCAAATAGAACCATGATGAAGTAGTAGTCAAGGAAGCTAGATCAAAAATTTTACAATGCATGAAGGTCAAGGATCAATCACCTTTCTCAACCTCGAATGTGGGAAAAACTTATAGAAAAATGGTAGACCAAGTTTAGAAGTTAGTTAGCTTCCAACCTGAATGTCCTAAATCTAAGCCCAAATGTCCTAGTCATGGACATCCAAGACTAGAACCTAGATGTCATAGTTCTAGATATCCAATCCTCTAGTGTGGACATCCAAATAATGCCTAAGAAAATGTTAATATGAAATCTAAGAATTGTTTAAATGTTCAACCTAAAACTTAGTCTTCTCAGTGTGGACATCTAAGACTTGAATGGGATATCTAAGCTCATCATTTAAGAAAATAAACAAAAGCCATTTCTAGCTTTTTCCTTAGCTCTAGTTCAAAGTGGGAAACTTACATGATGTGAGATCTATATAGGCAAGAATCCAAATTTATTCCAAAATGCATGAAAAGTAACCCACAAAGTATTCATAGATATTCAAACATTGGATTGGTTCTTAGCTTAGATCTACAAAGGGCTTGGGAATTTAATGTTGAAGCTCCACCATTATAGGTATAGTTTTCTCCTAAATTTTGGTTGTATCATGTGCATAGATTCATTATTCACTCATTATTTCATTGTATATGAGTGGATCTAGATCTAGGACCTAGTATTTCATTACCCTAGTTTGAACTAGATTAGGATAAATATAATTTTTAAATCTTTCTCTATAAATTTATTTTCATTGTATTCCATTATATGCTATGAATCATAGATTATCTTTGTAGAGAGATGTATATTAAAATCCTGAGAGGTTCAAGTATTTGACTTTTTGCATCAATCTCAAAGAGTATGTTAGTGTATTGTATAATATCATCACAAAATGTTGTTTGACCTTACAAGATCCTTGGGAGTCTTTCAAGATACTACGATCATTGTTCATCCTACACAAAGTGTAACATCTGAGAATCTACAGTAGTGATAGCCTCAATGATAACTTTAATTCAATTTGAATATTATGGTTGTGAGCTTTACCATACACTAGTTCATTCCTTGTGCACTTGATTTTAGTAGTTTGATTTAAGGTTTGAATATTTTTTATTACAACTTATTTATCTCCTTCTAATTTAATCAATCCTCAATGTTAAGAAAGCTAATTTAAGGATCCCATGATGCATGAAGGTAAGGGTCAATCAAATTAACATCATTTTCTTGCAATCCCAAATGCAACCAAATATTCAAGATTCATGGTGAATGTTTATATCAAGAGAAAACAAAGTTCAAAGTTCAACTTCCACCAAATCTAGATTTCCTAGGCCTTAGACCAAATGTCCTAAGTTATAGGCATCTTATGCCTGAGGGTGAATGTCCAAGATTGTGGATGTCCTAGCTCTAGAATGAATGTCCCATTGAAAATTGATCTAGATCTCAAGGTGGACATTCCAAAAGTTCTAGATGTCTCACGTAAGCCTCATCCTTCTTAGTGTGAATGTTCAAGCCTCAAATCAAATGTCATGAGTAACTATTAAAGGTAATAAAAAATTCATTTTTAGCCATTTTCAAACTTCAATTCTTCATGAAAAACCTGCATGGATGTAATGATTATAAAAGAATGGTTCTAGATCTTATTTCATTAAGAAAATCCAAGGCAATTATTAGCATAACCTCATTGGATTAGACATTCTATTTTGGTTGAGATCTTATAAGGTTTTGAAGATGTTTTAGGTGTTACAGCACCACTACTACATCTTTCTACTAGGGTTTTGATTATTGTATTCCATCATTTATGAGTGTAAGTTATTTAGATCGATAACTCTCATTATTGTGTCATCAATATTTGGATCTAAATCTAAGGTTTTTTATTATAGTTTTATATTGATTTAGTATGAGCATAAATTATGTAGATTTGATTTGCAAAATCGTATATTCTACACTCACATCCTGTTTGTAATTATTAAGGTTCTACAAAGCATAGATCCTCTCTATGGTGGAGATCTACATTACAACCTTGGAAAATTTAATTGTTTGACCATTTATTCTACCTTGAGGGTTATGTTAGTATGACCTATGGGAGCATCGTAATTTGTTATTGACCTTGCAAGGTACTTGTGAGTCTTGTAAGATACAAATATTTTTTTACCCCTACAAGGAGCATGTAGCATTCAAGGATTTACCATGGTAGTAGCCTTAGTCATAATTTTAATTCAAGTGGAATTTAAAACGGTAAGCTTTACCACACATACACATTGGTGAGTTTTATGCATTTGTACATTTATTTCTAGAATTCTTATTTAAGATTATATTTTCATTATAAATCATTCATCCACTCACCAATTTGAGATAATTGATGAATGCTAACATTGTTGTTTATGGTTTGTATTTTATACTTATTATACTATATATTACTAAGTAAATGTTTTATATCTTTAGTCTGTATAGCATAATCATGGTTTTTTTAACTTACAATTTAGTATTAATTATTTTATACTTCTGTAAGTGTACAAGCTATGAATCCTATTATTTAATCCTTGATAGCTCTTAATTCTTTTGTTCTTTTAGATGACCCATATTACTTCATGTACCTTAACTATAAATTACATTGTGATTACATATCGATGATATGTTTATTTGACACACTTATGATATTTTGCTTAAAGATCTTAGTTTCATCAATTCTTGCGAACCTTAAATTCAACATGAAGTTGATTCTCTACATTTAAGAGAAGGCCACCACATACCTTGAGGGAATATTTCCCACTACATAATGGAAGCCTAACACTAGCATGAGAATTAATCTTTGGAACATTAGCTTAATCAATGGTACAACCATCCAAAATTAGAAGTTTGAGGGTATTTTTTCCTCCCTTTAAAAATTTAGGAAAATTTCTCCTAGTTTTGAAATTTGGAATATTTCCTTTCCTTGCCTCTCTTTCCCTATAAGGAAATCACTATAATTGTCTTCTAGAATCTTGGAGGCATTTCCTTCTCCTATATATTTATGCTTCCCCTTGAAGACACTCTAAAAATTTGTGCTTTCCACTTAGAGACACTATCAAAATTTATGCTTCCTACTTAGAGTCACTTTAGAAATTTATGCTTCCTACTCTAGGTTACTACTTTTAATGATGCAACTACTCAAAAAATAAGTGAAAACAACAATCTAATCATTTTTCTCTCTCATTGACACTAATTTTGAATGAGAATAAACATGGCCAACATACAGAAAGCATTATTAGACCACTACATACAAACATGAAACTGTGTTTATGTAAAATAATGTTAGTGACTTCTTTGAAAACTCTAGCTAAGGACATACTCAAAACATTAAAAAAATCAAAATATCCATACATGTTGAAGTAGCACATTATAGCAAGAAACATTGATATGAATTTTTCTTAACCTTAATGCATAATAGGGCCTCCATCTTAAATTATTACATGGATCAACTAGTAGAATAGAATTTATTTCTGTTATGTTTTACTACCATCTAATTTGACACAAACAACTACTTATTCACAATACTCTGAATAGGTCTTCTACTTGAACCAAAAACTTCCCTCTAATATTAAGTGAAAAGGCGTTGCCCTGAAGAGCATCACATGAAACCACGTTGATTCCTAAAAATCACCAAGTACTCCAAAGGAGACTCAAGATGGACTACACTTCAATGAACATGGGAATTGATAAGCACATCAAGAGTTCATAAGACAGATGTTACAAATTATCCTAATGGTTATAAGTATCACAAGGATGCTAGAGAAAATAATATAAATGATGAAACCATTAAGACATGCATATATAGAAAGACCACATAGAGTACTAGAGCACATATAAGTATATAATCCTTAAGATAGCTAAGAATAGACTCCTATTAGGTACATGAGTATATGAATCTTCTTTTGCCTTCTAGCCTCCATTCTAGAAGAAAAAAACTTTAAACCATTGACAAGGCATACTCTATTAAAAAAAGTAGCAAGAAAAAAGCATAAGGATCATAGGATCATTGAATTGTAATGAATCTAGTGACTGTGTCATGTGTAAGGTCTTCTATTCTGCCTCATACAATGTCCATGATTTGAAAGGATGAATTTGATATTGCTTGGTTGGGTGATAAAAAAAAAGGTATGCATCATGGTCTTAATGGTAGGTAAGAATGAGGTATGAAATAGATTTTCTTACTTTTTTTATGTTCCCTTATAATGGGTGATCCAATGAACATGTATTTATTGTAAGATGTCAGTTAGACTGATTCTTATCAGCTACATTCTTATTATGACATAACGTGGTTGGACTTATTCTTATGGACACGACCAATAGTTGGAGTATTATGGGCATGGCCAATGCATGGATAGGATAATTTTTTAAAACTAACTTGGTTTAGTTCAAAAGATGTTTATTTAAACTTATACTTTTTCTTAACATGGAAGATTACCTAGGTGGCTAGTTTAAAGGGATTTATGACTTGGTCTTTAAGTTGCTAGGGATTGAAAATTGAATTATTTACACATTTAAAAACGAATTAATTGTTTATTTTTTTAATAATAATATTTTCTCAATCTAAAATAGAATTTTCACATATGTTCATTAAGATGCTAAGAGCCTCTTAGATAATAGAGTAGTTTTAGAATTTTTTAATTATTTTTTCTATCCATAACTTAAGTGTTGTTCATTGGAATTGCTTCATTGAGGTATTTGGTTTTTTGGATCAAAGGAGTATTGTATTTTATTTACCATGGTAATCATACTTTTGAACTCTTTATAAGTTTCTACCTTTCATTGTATTTCTCATATTGGTCTTTAAGTGCCTTAGCCACTATATATCTAGATATAAATTTCTTCTTAAAGAAATTGTGACCTAGAGTTGATAGGCTAGGCTCTTACCACTAAATCAATAATGAAACATTTGCAATTTAGAATTAATAATAAAACATCTTTAAATAAATTTTTAATAACCATAACTTCATAATTGTAAATCAAATTTATGGAAATTAAATTCATCTTTTTAAACATTATATGTTAGAATTAGTTTGACACCTATTACCTGGAGTTAACCTTGTGTGTTTTTGGAAAACTAACTTTAGTTAAAAATTAAAAAGTTAAGTTACATAATTTAAAAATCAAAAAAATCTGATGCATAAGGCTTACTTGTGATTAGTTAAGTTTACCTTTTTTTAAATATGATTTAATAGTTAACTATTAGTTTTTCTTGAGTATGGGATCCTAAAACACTATAAATAAATGTCCTATTCTTTTTTCTTGACCACAAAAATTGAGCACATGACTTAACAAAGCACACTAATTAAAAAATATTATTATTAATTATGATTGGATTTGTGAGAGAATTATGAAATTTTTTGTAATTAACCATTAGCTATTGAGGGGTGTCTCATAACAAAAGTTGTAGAGGAAGAATAACAAGTGATGAGAGTTGGGTAATGTAAGAGAAGAAGGGATTGATCATCCTTTCATCCTAATTAGCCTAACCATGATGGTAGTGATAGATTATTGTTGGTGACAAGTTTGGACCACCATTTCTATATTCTTTTCCCAATGACAAGAAACTAATGATTGAGAAGGTTTTACTTGACACCAATGTTGTCTTATCCTAATGATGACACTCACAAAGATGAGATGCTTCTTCAAATCTAAAGCTTAGGTGTTTGCTAGTCTCTGAAAACACAAAGGCTTGGATACCTCCAAATAAACTGAGTGATTATAGAGAAACTATGTGTTTTGGACTATCATTTGGTATAAATTTCATACTATTACACTTTGAATGTTAAACAACTAATAGTATTTTTTCTAAAAAGATTTATCTCCCTTTTACCCTATTTAGTAAGCAAATAAATTTCTTGTTATATTAGAGCTACTTAATATATGTAATCTTGATCTTACGCTACCTATACTAATCTTTCTTTCATCTAATGATTAAGTATAATTCAATTAATCTATAATAAATTTTTCCTAGAGAAAATTCTATAAGAAAATTTGGAAATAGAGTAAGATTCAATAGATTTTAGAAAAATAACAGTTGAATTGCAAAAGTCCTAAAAATTGAGATGAGCTATTACTAACATGAGTAAACACTTTGAAAAATAAAGCTATTTAGATTAGTTAGTAATATAAGAAATTACTAAATCCTTAGCTTAAATAAGCAATTAAAAAATTCGAAGAAAGTTAGCCAAGCACACTATGATCTTGACTACTAGCTAAGTAATAATGATAAAGCAAGAAATATGAAAATAACTTATAGAATAGAAGTAAATAGGTTGAATAAAATTAAACTTTAAAATATCATTGTACAAGAATTCACTCCTCATAGCTCTACTCCTAGTCCAATTATCTGATCACCCCCTTAGCAAATCTACTTTGGGATCTATATAGGAAACTTTGATAGTTATAATCATTATAAAAGTTAAAGCTCCATATTTTCGCATGTCTTCTTCATATAATTGTAGGCTATTGAATGTTTCTTACTGTCTTGATATATTTTTCTCATTCTTTGAATCTAGAGCCCTTCTACTGATAATTGCTAATCTAACCTTCCATAACTATGGATAATTTTAATAGCTTGATTCATTGAATCTAGTTCAACACTATTAAGTGTCTTAATAATTTCTTTAGCAGTAATTTCTCTCATAACTGATTTAGTTAGGTAATTTGTTATTTGTATTGAAGTAGCTCTCATGCTAGCTGAAACTTATTCCAATTAAAGCTTCTTCTTGGTAGTTTCATATATGAACCCAGTAACTATTATATGAATAGCCCTATTTGTTCTAAGATAATGGACTTATTTAAGCTCTAAATAAGTCAAAAATTCCCATGTCTCTCTATTTCATCTATGCAAATATAGCTTGTTTTTCCCATGGTGCCTCTATCCTTCAATGATAGCTTTGCACTACTCTTAGCTTTGTTTTGGTTTTTGGCTTTGTTCACTGATGTATCTTCTTTCCTCACATAGCCTTAGTATTGACATTAGCTCATAGTATCATTTCTAAACATGTTTGTAGAGTTAAGCCTTGGTTCTAGGAGCTATTGATGTGATAGAGTGTTTCTTGAGCTTCCTCATAGAATTTTTTTAGAGCTTATTTATACAATAGATTTTGAGCTTTTTGAACTCTCTCTTTGAAGAAGTTGATGTGGTAGAACAAACTTAAGCTTCTTGGTAGAATGAATTTTCCATTTTATGTATTATACCATGCTGTTCGAACTTTGTAAGTTAGATTAAAAATTTGATGCACATGGGAATAAATTAAAACTATATCCTTTTTATGTGATCGAGGTGAGATCTAATGTGGCTCATAGAACTAGCATGGAGCTCATTTGTAGAACCAATTCTACAAGGAAGTTGACTTGGTGGAGTGATTTTGTAAATAGTTTTTCTGGGCCCCTTAGTGCTAATGTGGAAGGATGATCATAGAGCTTCTTTGTAGAATTAGATTTTAGTTCTACAAACATATTCTAACTTGGATGCTTACGTGGCAAAACTTATTTGTAGAATAATCTTTTGACTCTATGAACAAGTATCATACAAAGAACTGACATGGAAGATTTTGATATGGCCCATAGAATAGAAAGGTGAGCTCATTGTATAATCAATTTTTATTTTCACAACTTCATTCTACAAAAGAGCTAGTGTGGAAAGGTAGATCTACAAAGGTAATGTAACTCGTAGAACTATTTCATAGAGCTACTTTTAAAATCTACAAATCCACTCTATTTAAATGTCAACATGATAGTGCTTATTGTGAGATTTTTTGTAGGGCTGATTTCTAGCTTTATAAATTGGTTATATGGCTAATGTGGCTGATGAGTGATGAGATACCCCTATGTCCAACCATACGAATCATAGGCATTCACGTGCAATCTGGTCAAATTCCACAGACAAACTAGTTGTGGCACCTAGATAGTTATGCATTGATTGCAATTTGCTATCTTCCCACTTGGACTAGTATTTACTTTGTCATGTATTATTTAGTCCATAGTGAGGTGTATGATGTGATTTCTAACACTATGCTACTCCTAAAGACAAAGAGAAATAATCTTGATTAAGCTAATGAGCAATATGAAGTAAAATCTAAGCTAGCCTAAGTGCAATGAGCATTTTTCCTTAATCATCTGTATGCATCTTGAACTTCGTGTACTACTTCTGGGATTACCAAGGACACATTACTTGAGCACTACTAGATACACTACTGGGTTACCAAGTAGTTACACTCAAAGGTTCATGATTAAGATGTACTCATTCTACATTAACAATAGGAAGTATAAATGATAATAAAGGAAATATTAACTAGAAAAATAATAATAAATAATTAGCAATTAAAACAAATAAAAGCTAAGTGAATGCTACAATTATGGAGTAATCTCAATCTTTATTGCCAATTATGTGCATGTCCAAGTACGTCACACTCAAATAAAGGTTCCATACAATTACAAATATCACACTGTAGGCATGCACTTGGGAAAAGAACTAAAAACTAACTAAAAACTAACAAAAAGACTCCATCCAAAGACTTATTAGAAAGAGGCCCATCCCCATGTGCCTAAGTGCTATATTTATAGGCCAACATACGAATCATGATATCATGTATATGATATCATATCTAGGCTAAGATATCATATACCTGATATCTTGTACTTGATATCACGTACCCGATATCTAGGCCTGGCAAACCAAGATTCATCATGCCTCCATGACTGAATAAAAACTCATCCTCGAGTCAAACAAAGTGAGGGACAAGTTCATTTGATTACAAATAGTGGATAGGTATGGGATTATTGAGTATCCATGGACTGTTTCATGCCGCAGTATGGGATTAAACAAAATTTGAACACAACCACAAAATACAAAACTTGTGGAACTCATGTGGTTCTTGGTGGTGGTGGCTTCTCCATGGGTGCCTTTCCTTTGTCTTGTGCTCTAGGCTTTTGAAATTGATACCTTTGAAGAAGCACCTGAAGTTTCCCCTCTTTTGTTCGAGGATCATGAGTAATCCATACTGATGTTCTAATGTTTGATGGAGTCAGAATTTTCCATAGACATGGCAGCTACAGGAACACTTGATTGGCCTTGACATACCATGTCACAAATAACTATCATTCCTCTTCATAAGCTCTAGCCCTAACCTCTCCACCTTTTTCTTGGCTAGATTATTCAATGATAGGAGTTTTCTGATGGATGCTGAATGATTGTGCCTCCTGCTGTAAATGTTCTCCATGAGGTCCTTGGCCTCTGCCTCCTCTCAAGTGTTTAGTTGCACCTTGAGAAGGTCCTCCTTGCTATCCTTTTTTAGAGGCCATCTGTAATGACACAAGAATTAATTGGTAGTAAGGTTGTTTAAAGAAATTTGGTTATCTTACACCTTACTCATTGCCTTTAATAAATGCTTAATTCATTGCTTAGTGTGATTCTAGAGCTAGAAATGTTTCAAGGAAGTTGCCCTAAAAGTTTAATGTCAAACCTAATTTGTTTAGGTGACACATAAAAGGACATGTAATGGTTCTGAGGAACATTTAATAAAATTATTACAAAGGAAAGAATATATTTGACAACAAAGTACTCAGAGGGTATAAAATGATGTCATGGTGTTTAAAAAGTACAAATTACAAAAAGTTACGTAAGTGGGTCCTCCCCAAAGTAGGTTCCAACCTATTATGCCCTTATGTAACCACACCTTAAAATGTTTGTAACCATTAAAAGGGTTAAATGCAATCTACACCTATGCAACAAAACACACACATGTTAAATACCATCGTGATGAGGTATGAATTCTATGCCACACCAGACACAAATTAGAAATACTTGGACAATGGGATGGGACAAATTGTAGAAGGGATTGTAGAGTTTAGGACATAAGATTACCTACCTTGGGAATAATGAATCTTGATTATTGGTTATGATTAACATATCATTATCCTTTCACTCCAAAATCAAGACCAATTCCATACCTCTAATCACTGACATCGCATTATTTCATCCAATGATAGATAACCATAAGAGCATCATGACAGTAAGGCATACGATCACTTGGCATTTTGTCTAAGGGAGGAGTGTTTTAAGGTTCTCTGCAACATGTTTTTCTTGGTCTTTTCTTTGTTATTTTTCTTCTTTCTTTTCTTTTCCTTTTTTTGGCCACTTTGGCACTTTGTCTTTTCCAACGGTGATCCAAAGAAGCCACCAACCTTCAGGCATGGGTGCATGTCTTTCCAGTGCAACCCTCTAGAACAATATTTAATTTCTTTATCGAGTGCCTTTATCACAACTCTTGTTCCCATTTTTTGTTAGATCTATAAGGATATTAGTACAACTAGACTACATGATAGCACTTATGGATGTCACCAAAGAGAATCCACAAGTCCCCTTGATGTCATACCCTAGTCATTCCCTCTTAGTCCATCACTCTTCATTCTAGGCATAATGAGTACAAAGTTACTTTAAGTTTTAATGATGACAAGAATATCATTGTACCTAGAGTAGAACCTCTTATTAATGGAATGGATGGGTGGATGTTGTGGGCTCACTGTCCAAATAATTAATTATCGGTGACTTGATAGCATAGAACAACACATCAACCAACAAGTCACATGAGTATTTTATTCACAGATGAGATTACCCACAAAAAGATGAAACAACAAATTGATAATTGAAAATGTAGAAAACAAAAATTTGTAAAATCAAAGAGAAGGAAAAACATTTACTAATTTTGCTTGTTCGTATGGGGTATATCCCCCATGACTAAACCTTGAATCATGGCAAGAATTAATAAAAGGAAAATTTTGATCCATGCATGTTTAAACATTAGGATTTGATCATATCTAAACCACTAGGTGTCTTTTGATGTGGTGGCAGGAATGTACCCAAATTGGGGTTCACACACTTGATGAAAGTAGGCATAGTGGGGCATATTATAAGATGTGTTCATGTGATAAGGAGCTAACCTACTATGACATCCATGACCATAAGATGGCATGCAAGGATTAATATGTCTCTTCATGTTGTTATATTCATTGGGTCACATGGTTGTTAGAGCATTGATTGGTGGCTTGGATAAGGTAATAGGAGGAATTGAGTTTGAAGAGGAAGGTGCATCACTATGTTGGGCTTGTGTTGAGTTGGAGGATGTAGTGGTTTTAGAACTGTGCTATCTCTTTCTATGGCCATGCCTAAAGAAAGGAGGCTTTTGATGTTGTGGAGGACTCCCACTGCTGTTGATAGTAGTAGCACAAGTAATGTTCATAGGTTGGTGTTGTGGTGCAAAAGCTTCTAGTACTACTGGTGGTAATGTAGGAGGAGGTGAAGGATGAGAATATTGAGAGTAAGGAGAAGTATAAGGAACATGAGGTGGTGATCCTATAGGAGAGGACATGGGTTTATGATACTTAAGAGAATGATAATGATGAGGTGAATCATAGGATGTTGATCTAGATGGAGAAATAGTGTGTTGAACATAATAACCACTTGGTTTTGGGTGATATGAAGGATGTGGACAGTTTGGCGATGGCCTCCCCCATGACTGCGGGTTTTTCCACTGTAGTTAAGCACAGTACTAAGGCTGGTAAGAATTTACCCATCAATAGTACAAAGAGTTGTGGAATTACCCATAAAGTTGTGGGATAGGGATGCATCCAACCATGTACTTCTATACAAAATCTGAATGTAACATTCTTTTCCAATGCTCATGTAGATGTGACAAGATTGGGCATTGGCCTCTTGGATGATCGTATAGGAAAACCTCACATTAATACTTATGTTTTGTGGTTGAGCCCTTATCCTCATTCTCTTCAGCCCTTCTTTCTGATTGTTGAATGGTGTTCTATTTTGTTTCTAAGTTTGGCAGCCTCTATTTTTTTTGGTCATCAAAGTTATCTTGCATGGGTCTCCCTCTAATAATGTCTGCATATTCTCTACATTTTTCATGTACCCACTTTGTCATCTTGTTGACCTTTGCCTCGATTTCATCTAGTGATTTTAGTATTGGCAAAGGTAGAAATGGTTTCACCTCCTCGAGGTGAGTTGATTTCTCCTATTTATAATTATGAACCTTTGTTACTTCAAGAGTTTGGTCCTGTTGATATTTTTAAACATTCTCCCATTTGGCTATTTTCCTTCTTCTTTTGCTACCTACTTAATAATCTCTTGGAATTAATGGGTTCATAGTTCATATAGTTTACCTTGGATATACATCCCTAGGGTCTCCCTTGTTTCATTACAAAGCCCATCCATGATGTGGTACATTAGCTTTTTCTCAAAGAACACATGGCCTAGGCATATGTTTAACAAAGAGTAATATCTTTCTAAACCCATGTCCAAGGGTTCATGTTGTCCCTGTTTCCACTCTTAGATTTATCTCCTTAAGGCTAACACTCTTGCATAAGTTTGATATATTTCATTGAAGAGGTTTACCATTGTTGGTCAACGGAAAATTGATTTTGGCTTTAAAGACTTGTACCATACTTTTGCTTAGCCAAAAAGTGTTATAGGAAAGAGCTTAAGTATTTTCCACCCATTATCAATATTGTTCCATGCACAGGAATCGTAGAAGGCTTGTAAATGATGTTGTAGATCTATATCATAACCTCCTAAAAATTTGAGAAAGTTATTTAAATCAAGCTTGGGTAGATGGCACAATGCCTACAGGATATTTAAATAGTCTCTTGTATATGCATTAGGCTCTTAGTGGCTAGTAGGGGTTCATCGTCACTAAGTAGGTTATGAGTTTGTGAGTTGTGATGATGTTGTCTTTGTTCCTAACTCATAACCTAAGTTTGTGAGTTGAGAAAGAGAGGAAATTGAAAAACTCATCATGAATTTTGTAAGTCTCCTAATCATCCCTTGATGTACTCTTGCTACCCATTAAGAAGGCCCTAGGACTTATGGGCCCCCTCATTCTAGGGGATGTCCCATATTCACTAGAGGTGTTTGAGTTGGATGAAAAAAGTTCTTGAGTATCGTTGGGGTGTCTATGAACATATGAAACTCTTACATAAGATTGAGTACTCCAAACTTGTTCATTGGTTCTCTAATGAATTTCCTTGCTAGATGTTGCCTTATTGATATCTTGTGAAAGAGACATTGTTATGAATTCTGTGTGACTTAATTGAATTTAATCTCTTTGTCTGAAAGGTATATTGCTAATACCTTGTTACAATGATCTTGTATGAGATAACTAATCTAGATAACTAGCACCATCCTCGACAATGGTGCCAATGATGAGAGACGAGATACCCCTACACCCAACCATATGAATCATAGGCGTTCACGTGCGATCCGATCGAATTTTTTGACTGACTAGTTATCGAACCTAGATAGTTATGCGTTGATCACAGTTCGTTGTTGTCCCACCTAGACTAGTATTTGCTTTGTCACGTATGGTTTATTCTAGAGTGAGGTATGATGTGATTTCTAACACTATGCTACTCCTAAAGACAATGAGAAATAATATTGATTAAGCTAATGAGCAATATGAAGTAAAATCTAAGCTAGCCTAAGTGCGATGAGCATTTGTCCTTAATCATCTGTATGCATCTTGAACTTCGTGTACTACTTCTGGGATTACCAAGGACACATTACTTGAGCACTACTAGATACACTACTGGGTTACCAAGTAGTTACACTCAAATGTTTGTGATTAAGACGTACTCATTATACATTAAAAATAGGAAGTATAAATGATAATAAAGGAAATATTAACTAGAAAAACAATAACAAATAATTAGCAATTAAAACAAATAAAAGCTAAGTGAATTCTACAACAATGGAGTAATCTGAATCTTTATTGCCAATTGTGTGCATGTCCAAGTGCGTTGCACTCGAACAAAGGTTTCATAGAATTACAAGCATCGCATTGTGGGCATGCACTTGGGAAAAGAACTGAAAAGTAACTAAAAACTAACAAAAATACTCGACCTACAGACGTACCAAAAAGAGGCCCCTCCCTGTGCACCTAAGTGCTATATTTATAGGCCAACATAGAAATCACGATATCGTGTATATGATATCATATCCAGGCTGAGATATCGCATACCCAATACCTTGTACTCAATATCACATACCTGATACTGGTGCTTGGCAAACCGTGATTCATCAATGACAAAATTAACTTGTGGGACCAAATTTAATCTCTTCGAGTGGCACTCTTTTTAGATGCTGATATGATAATGCTAGTTTTGTACTAGCTCATAAAACCATTTCATAGAGCCATTTTTTTAGTTATATAAGTTTCCTCTATGAGCTAATGTGGTAGAACCATTTTTATGCTACTCTTGTAGAATCAAAATTTAGCTCTATCAATGATTCTTATTCTATGAAGTTGATGTGGTCTGACAATGACGTGACTTGTAGAACTAGTTTTTCGCTTCTTCATAGAACTAGGGCTAAACATCTTACATGGTAGAATCAAAAAGTGGATTCTTAGTGGAGCTATTTTAAATCCAATAGATCTTTATGGAGTTGACTTGGTAGAGATTATTTTAGGCTTTCTTGTAGAACCATCTTGTAGAAACTTTTTTTGGTTCTATGAACCTACCTTACTAAATATCTTACATGTGAGAGTTAATTTCAATCTTTCCCTTTGCTTTTAATCCCATGAGGCTAAATCAAGTAGAACCATGCTATAGAGCGAATATTTTTTTCTACAAGCTAACATGGTAAGCGTATTTTTAGTAAACCACTTTTTAAGCTCCATAGCCCTTTTGCCACATAATGAAGTCATCATGGTAGAACTGAAAAGGACTTTTCTTGTAGTGTCATTTTTAGTTTTACAAATAATACCTTTTTTCATGCTCTTCTCCTAAACTGTAATGCAGGAGCTAACATTGTAGAGTTGAATTCATCCTAGCCTATAGAACTAAATTTTGTTTCTACAAACCATATAACTATAATCCTATGTGTTGTATCAGATATACAAATTTAATTCTAGTTTCTCTTATGTGTTAAATCCTATGAAGCGCAACTGAGTAGAACCAGATTGTAGAGCCAATTTTCAATTCTATGGATCTTCTCTTTATTTTGACATGACAAGAACACCATGAATTCTCTTTTTAGATTTAAAATAAATACATATTTTTGAAATAATCCAAGTTCTGAAGCTATATTCATACTTTGGCTGTTATCTCAAACTTGGCTTTAGATTTTCAAAGCTTGAAATGATAGTTAGGGTTTGAACTTTCTTTTTCTTTGATTGTAAGCCCTAAATTATATAAAGCCCCTCTCTATGTAAACATCGAGATATTACAAACCATAAGTAGTTCACATAATTTATCTCATAACTTAACCTCTACTCCATTAATGGTTGAAATGTGACAGCAGTTACCTCCAAGAAAACTTAATGTCCTAGGAAGATAATTTCAAGGTATCCACTTTATCATTCTTTCATTACATTTTTACATCACCATTAATAAAATCCATATTTCTTTCTTTGTGATGAATGGAGTGATGGCTACTTCATTTTAATTATAAGTCAAAATTGTATGTGATATCTAGAGATGGGATATCATAAGTGGCATCAAAGTGAAATAACATTTTTGAGAATTTTAGAATAAGTAAAAAAATTACTAGTAATTTTATTATATAAAAAAAACTTAGTACATGCTTATAGAAAAAATAATTTAATATAACTAAAGAGAGAAAGGTAATGACAAGAGACTTACTTAAGGCATATCCCCATATCAACAAAGCACATCTTTTACATGATCAACAGGACACTTGAACTAATATTTAGAAGAATTAGTATGTTCTAACATTTTGACATACAACAATAGTTTCTAACATAGTCTAGTACAATTTTTAGCAATGTTATTATCTATTGAGTGTGCAACTTTCAATTCTTTTACTATTATCTCCAATTAGATAACTTAATACTTAGTTTCCTTGTGAAGATAATTAACAGTTATTGTTTCTTGTTGCATGAAATAAAAAGAGAGAACCTTATGAGTATGAGCATTAAAAGAAACTAAAAAAAATAACCAATCAACTATAATTTAAGTAATACCTCAAGGCCCAAATTTTCTAGCTTCATAATATCAAAAGTGTCAACCAAGTATCTAGCATAAGAATAGGAGCTTTCAAACTTTCCAAGAGTCTTCTCAACTTGTTGACACTCCTTTGGATAGAAAAGTATGATGGGATATTAAAAGGAATCCTTATAAATTTGTATATAACTTAATTCCTAAGCAAAATCACATTGATTTATAAACCAATATTTAATGATTTCTTCTCTTTCAATATTGTAGACACTCTTGCACTCAATAGCAAAGTTGGTGATGCTCATGAAGCTTCTCCTCTAAAGAATAAGTTAAGAAAAAAAAATAAACATTAGAATATTCTCAACAATAGTTCTACCTATAGGCCTAATGGTGGTCTTTAATAAGGTATTAACTTTGTATAGAAAGTTTAATAAGCTCAAAATCCCATGGATCCTAATAGTAGATTGCATGGAGGAGACATGATGGATATGTGAAGGTAGATCATTGACAAGGAAGGTACTCTAGGAAATTGACACCTCTCTAATGGGTTGTTTTATCTTATGAGATATTTCTATAGTATATGTATAGTTTCTTGTAAAGATTGAATCCCATCAAAGAACAAATGTGTCATTATTTCTAAAATGATTATGTTAATGAAGACTATATTTATAGTATAGAAAGACTATCCATCTCCACATTGAATCATATATGTTCATATAGTAATAAAATGAAGATTATACATTGAATCCCATCAAAGCCCTAAAAATGACACAATAAAATGATTATTTCTAATGTAATAATGTGTAATTAGTAAAATATTAATTATTTTACTAATCTTGCTCTTGAACTAGTTACTTTATATTTCTATAATCATAAAATTTAATAATCAACAATTGAAATGGAGAAAATTTAAAATAAAAGAAGAATCATTACCTAGACCCATAGTTCTCATCTTACTAAGCAAGATATTAGAAGGGTTGGTAGATGAGTTAAAGCCTAACCTCTTTAAGTGGCTAAGTTTAGGCTTGAACCTAGGTCTTTGACTTGAGAAATGAGCACTTTACAATCCCTCTAAATTTTAAAAAAATAAAAATAAATAAAAATGTACCTTAAAGGTAATAGGTCCAAAATCCTGTGATTCAATACACCCTAGAGAAGTGGGGATGCGAGGTGAATAGGATATCTTAAAAATTTGAAACATTCTAATAATAATTTTATGAATAATTATATGCTTTGAAAGATGTTTAAGTAAAATCGAAGTAAAATGCATTTCATCTATGATCAAAACAAAATGGAAGAGGTAAAAAAAATGGATAGTGCACACTATGTTTAATAGTGATTTGGGTTGGGCCTAGTTCACTCTATAGGGATATTTGAATCTTCTCTTCCCTTAGGATCCTTTTTAAATTCTTAAATTCCTTCAAGAAAAATGCTAGTTTTAAGGATTTCTAGTGTCCCTTTCTCACATATGGAATTTTCATGTAGGAAATCCTCAAATTCAAACTTAAATCTTACATAAAATTTCACAAAAATTCTTAGCAATCTCATAATAGATTAGAGTACATTTAATACAAGAAAGAACATGAAAATGGTATAAAGATTAAGGCACATAGATATAGTTGGATATTATGGTTCTATTCTCTTTCTTATACTTTCAAATTTTTCTCAAAATCTTACTTTGATCCTTTTTGTTACTACTAAAATACTAATTTTCATCAAAGAATCCTTCTCCACCTAGGCATCAATGTTAAAAACAATGATGATGTTCATGAAGAAATGTTTTGTTCTTGGAGACAAATGGCGATGTTCAAATATTAATGCCTTGATTGCATCACAACATTTGAGGGAATTTTTGGACACTTTGCCTTTATATTTTTTTTCATTATTTTACCATGTACTTAAAAAAGTGTTTTGTTTATAACCTTGCAAGTATACCTCCATGAATTAGATATTAGGTATCTAACTCATGGCCATAAATAGTCTTTAGATCAATATAATCCTTAATAAATCAATAATTTTAACATGAGGTACATATACTTTTAATCGAATATGGACTTAGCCTACCTTTCAAAAAGTAGAAATTATAGGGTAATAATGAAAATGATAAGTCTAACTAATAGAATTAATAATGTATAATTAATGAAAATAAAACTAAGTAGGAGAATTATGATTATGATGACTTAGAATACAATGTAAATAATAAAAAAATTAATTGATATGGAGAAATGGGCTTTGGTATTTTCTTTCTAATAATCAAAATTATTTATTAATAAAATATGAAGTTCATCTTCTATGAAGGGCTAAAATTACAAGGGATAATGAAAAATGTATGAGAGATAAACATGGTAATAGATACTTAGTTTATGAGAAAAGTAATGGTTTTGGTGATGAAATTTAATCATTGGTAGGTGTAGATATGGATGGAGGAGCTATAGAGATAATCTAGAATTAATTCGGAATCAAAACTAGGTCATTTTGATGAACTATCTAGTAAGTGATGTGAATACTATTTAAGTGATGCAAACACTAGCACCTTATAAGTTATTATGGACATAAGTGCTACATTGAGTTCACTTAATGCTAGGAGGCATTGGGGTGGTTGTGAAGCACGAGAGAGACACTGAGAATGTACCATTCATCTCCCAAAATCCAAAAAAGTACTTTAGATCTTAAGGAATTAGGTGCAAATTTGGATTTTGATCTAGCATATATAGGCCTAGGACTTTTAAATTTGACCTTGAAGTTAGGTGTGGTTGACAGTGATATATTTTTATTAACTATATATTTGAAAAGGATAATCCATGCATGTGAAACATACAGTGATGTTGATGTCAATGTAACATTGGCATCAACATCAATGTCATCATTCTTAAGGTTATAATTTTAAACACCCTCCAAGCTAACATTACAAGATCTAAAGACCACTTTTGATGCTTAAACATATCCTAAATTATGTCATAATGGTGCCTACGAGATGCTTATAATCTCATGGTGTCAAAGGATAGTGCTGAGTGCCAACATGTTGGCCATCAAGTTTGTGAAGTTGATTAGTTCTAGAGGCTTCATTCATGTCTTCATCAAAATTAAGCTATTGGGCTAATTGTAAAGATTGATATTTCAGTTTGACTAATAATATACATAACTTACCATAAACCAATTGATAAGGTGAATATCCTAAACTTGGTTTATAAGTAATTCTATAATTCCAATGTGCATCTTGAAAATTTTTTTATGAATCCTTTTGTTTAAGACATACAGTTTTTGTTAATATATTTAGGATAATTCTATTAGCATTTTCAACTTGGCCATTTGTTTGAGGATGATAGCCAATAGCTATTTAATGTCGAATACCACAAGACTTAAGGAATTTTTTCACTATTTTATTTACAAAATGAGTTCCTTGGTCACTAATGATTGCTTGTGGAGTCCCAAAACATGTGAAAATATTTTTTGTAAGGAATGGTACAACTACCTTAACATCATTTGTTGGGATGGCTTTTGCTTCAATCCATTTGGTAACATAGTCGATACAAACCAAGATGTACTAACATCCATTAGATGGTGGAAATGGTCCTAAAAAGTCTATACCCCACACATCAAATGGTTCTATTATTAAATTTGGCTTTAAGGGCATTTCATGTCTTTTTGTTATGGCCCCCATTCGTTGACATTTATCACACTCTTGCACATACTTATGTGCATCTTTAAAAATTGAAGACCAATAAAATCCACTTTGAAGTATTTTGATATCAGTATGTTTGCTAACCAAGTGGCCTCCTTTTAAATCATCATGGCACATTTGTAGAATTTCTTGTTGTTCATTTTCAGCCACACATCTTCTTGATATATTATCTTTACATATTTCATAGAAATACAAGCTACTCCAAATGTATCTAGATATGGTGTGTAGGAACAATTTCTTTTTCTCCTTAGTCCAATTGGCAGGGACTTTCATATTGGCTAGATAGTTGGCTATATCAACAAACCAAGGATCCTTCTTTTAGAAAAAAGTCATTCATTAGGAAATTCATCATGAAAAATTCCTTGTGTTCAATTCTCATTAGCAATTTCTAGCCTGGAAGGATTATCTACCACTACATTTTCCCTACCTCTTTTATCTAGAATAGCTAGCTCAAATTCTTGGAGTAATAAGCATCATCTCATTATTCTTGCATTTTTTTTTGGCTAGCTAAGAATTTAATGGCTAAATGATCAGTATATACTCTAGTTTTATATCCAATTAAGCAATGTTTAAATTTATCTAGAGCATATACAATGGCTAATATTTCTTAATCTATAGTTGTATAATTTACTTAGGCTTGGTCTAGACTTTTGAACACATAATAAATCACTCTTGGTTTATTATCAATGTATTGTTCCAAAACTACCCCTACTGCTATGTTACTAGTGTCACACATTAAATCAAATGGATAATCTCAATTAGGTGCATTTAATATAGGGGTTGTGGTTACTCTTTTTTTTAGTTCCAAGAATGCTTTGTGACAATCATTAGCCCAAAAAAATGAAACATCCTTTTCTAAGAGCATATATAATGGTTTAGCAATTTTTGAGAAGTCTTTGATAAATCTTCTATAATATCCATCATGTCTTAGAAAAGATTAAAGAGTCTTTAAATTAGTTGGAGCTAGAAGTGTAGATATGACTCTTATTTTCTCATCATTGATCCTTATCCCTTCTCTAGAAATAACATGTCCTAATACTATACCACTTGTAACCATTAAGTGACTCTTTTTCCAACTTAATTTTAAATTTTTATCTATACATCTATCTAAGACATGTTCAAGATGTTGTAAGGTTTCATCATAAGTATTCCCATAAACTGCAAAATCATCCATAAAAACTTTAACATAATTTTCTAACATATCCAAACATATTGAGATCATGGCTCTTTGGAAAGTGGTTGGTGCATTACAAAGGCCAAAAGACATTCATCTATATCCAAAAGTTTCATAAGGACATGTAAAGGTTTTTTTATGTTAGTCTTCATGGGAAATAGCTACTGGAATGTAACCATCCAAAAAATAGTAATATTCATGTCCTTCTAATTTTTCTAGAATCTAGCCTATGTATCTTAATGAAAAATGGTCCTTTTAATGTTTTCATTTAATCTTCTGTAGTCTACAAAAACTCTCCATTTTCTACCATTTTTTGGAACTATAGTAATGGGGCTTACCCATTCACTATCTGCTATTAGATAAATGATTCCTTCTTTTTAAAGTTTTGAAATTTCTTGCTTAACTATTTGTTTTAAAATTGGATTAATTCATCTTGGGGGAATTCTTACTAGTTTGGCATTGTCTTCTAGATAGATATGATGTAGGTAGATGTTGGGTGATATTTCTTGGTGAGGCTCCTCATAGCTCCATGTAAATGCCTTAGATCTTCTATGCTACATTTCTAGTAGTTCACTTTCTAGCTCATTGGTAAGTTGGAAGTTTATTATTAATGGTTTATTTTGATCTAGAAAAATATACATAATCATATTAGTTAGTTCTTTAAGATCCAAGGAATATTTATTTGTTGTTAAATAATTTCTCCAATATTTCCTAAACCTAAATTTAGAATTTGGTCAAGGAGATCTTAGTGTTCCTTAGTTGAGGGGTCTAAACGTCCTTCCTCAAAGTTATTCAATACTAATGTTTTCCTATCTTGTGCCATTGTTGAAATGGGTATGATGTAAAGCATTCTTACTTACTTCAAGTTTGTATTTAAATGATCTTGTTTACCTTATCATATATATTTAGTGTAAAACTAAGATTTTCAAATGAGAGTTGAAGTTGGTCAAATCTACAATTAATTACTGCATCATCTGTTGCTAACCAAGGTCTACCTAATATAATAGGCAAACAATCAGGATCTTTTACTTCCAAAAAAAACAAAATTAATTGGGTATTTCCCCTTTCCTACCTCTATTATTAAGTATTCTATGATTCCTATGGAACTTACACTTGAACCATCAACTAATGACAGTGTCATGTTTACTCTTTTCATATCATCTATATCAAGTGATCTAGTCATTTCAAGGGGCATAATATTAATACTAGCTCCTAAATCTAATAGGTCATTTCTAATTTCTTGTCCATTTATGTTAATTAAAATGGTAGGAACTCCTGGATCTTGGTATTTAGGAATTTCATGTCTTTGTATAAGTTGAGAAATATTATCAACTAAATAAACTTGTTTACGAATTTTTTCCTTTCTACTCCTAGTGCATACTTCCCTTAAGTATTTTGCATAAACAGGGGTGTCTTTTACTACTTGTTCAAAATGAATATGCAAGTATAATTCACTAAACATTTTTTCAAGATGGGATTTAGTTGTAAAATCCTCTTATAATCATTTAGGAAAAGGAGGTCAACTAATTGTTTAGGAAGTAATGGTTGATCTTTTTCCATAGTTGGTTGATCTTCCTCATTGACTATTTGTGGCTATGTTTCCTCTTGTGTTTCTACCTCTTGAAATCTCACCTTCTTTTGGGGTTTAGGTTCAAATATTTTTCCACTCCTTGTAGTAATGGAATGTAATTTGATTTTCCCTTTTCTTTGAAATGTAGGATTAGGTTCAGGATTGGATGGTAATTTGTTTTTAGTTAAGTCTTGAAATCTCCTTCTAGTCTTGCTCATGAATTGTCTACTTTCTTCTATGAAGGAAGTAAGGCTTTGGGTGAGTTCATCAAAGTGTTCATTAGTTGGATTCTTAAATAGCCTAAATTTATTCTTAGGATATTATTGAGGATATTGTTGTTGGTAAAATGGTTGTTGAGGAAAATTCATTGTTGGGTGGCTCTGATATTGTTGAAAAGCCTTTGCTAACTCTTGTGTTTCCTCTTGATAATAAAAAAGTGTTGGGCAGGTTGTTTGGTCATGTTGGAGACTACCAAATATGTTGCATGCTTGACTTTGAATTCCATGATCTTGTTTCTTCATCAATCATGTTAATCCATCAAATTTTCTATTTAACTATTCTATTTATTGAGTCATGCCTTGCATAATGTTGGGTTTTGGCCAACTTTTACTTTGGCCTACTAATTAATCTATAATTCTCCAACCATCTATCGATGTCACATTTAAAATATTTCTTCCACATGCAAAGTCAACATTTTTCCTACAATAAGATAATAAGCCTTCTACAAAGATTTGAATTAATTGATGGGCTAGGAATCCATGGTTTTGATTTTTTAAGCATGGTCCTTTAAATCTATCAAAGGTACTCTCATAATCCTCATCCTCATGTTGCATAAAACTTATTAATTGCTTTCTTAATGAACACAACCTATCATTGGAAAGAAATCTTTGTAGGAAAGCATTTTTAAACTCATCTCAAGAACTAATTTGTGTTCTAAGGGTTTGTAGCCAAAAATAAACTTTGTCTTTTAGGGTTGATTTGAAAGCAATCATCTTAGTCCTATCCCCACTTTGAGGTGCTAACATAGCTAATGTTGTTTCAAATTCTCTTATGTGAGCGACAAGATCCTCATAATTTGTTCCCCTTAAATAGGTAATAAATGAATATTTTTAACCTCTACATCTCTTCCTTGTGGGAAAACTAATGGGCTTTGAGGTATAATTGATGTTCTTTGATTTAACAATTCTTTAAAGGTTTGTCCTAAGTATGGCTAATTAATTGGAACATTGGAACTCAAACCACTGAAGGAGAATGAAATTGAAACTAACGAAAATGGAGGAGGTACATGATGTGAGGAAGATCCCATAGTATAAGTTAAAGCTACTATTAGGGTTACTATAGGACTTGGTAATGAGGTTACTATTTATGAAGTTTGTAAATTCAAAGTATTTATTGGTTGGGTAATACATCCAATTGTGGTCACATACGTTGACATTAGGGTAGTATCTAGATTTTGAGATCTTGCCCCCATAGTTGAACTCATGGTTGTAGTTGGAATGTCAAATAGAGGGTTGATAGTTATGGAAAAATTACGTTGTGTTTTCTCATTGGGATTTTGTGTTACCTGAGGGGAAGAATAATCAGATCTTGATTGTATTGGTTATTCTTAGTCTTAGTTTTCATTAACTTTTGTTTAGTTATTAAAGCTAATAGTGCTCTTAGAAGGTTGAATTTGTGTAGGTTTCCTTGGTTGCTTTGTTAGTTTCATTAACACAAACACTCTTCATTGGCACATTCATGGGCTACCATTCCTAAGATCTTACAAACTAATTTAATAACTCATACTATCATGGATTTAATTGCAAATTTTAACAGTTTCAATTGGTTGTGTGATAAGAGGAGCTGATTCCTGGGATTTTTCTTTATTTCTATTTTTATTTTTATTTATGAAGGAAAAACAAGTAAAAGAAACCATTTCTTAAATTACAAAAATAAAAGAAAAAATGCATGAATAAATAAATAAGAAATTTAAAAAATAAAGCTTACAGAATCCTTGATGATGATTAACTTTGTCAACCTCCTTGGCAATGATGCCAAATTGACAAGCCAAGCAAAATTCAGGTGTTGGATACCTTTAAAATTTATTTTTCTTTCATTGTAGAGAAGTCACCTCATCTATGACTAACTCGTGAGTTGTATCCATGGAGAAATGGTTCAAAGTCAAAAGATTATCAAGATAATAAATAATTAGAATTGAGTCCAATTAAATTCTACACTTATGAATGTCACAAATAAGTGTAATAATAAATTTTCATCCTAACTTCTAATATTAAGTTTAAGAATGAAAATGAATAATTAAATCAAATTGAAACTATAAATAACAATTCAAGATCACAAGGGAGACTTTTCCTAATTTGCAATTCTACCTTATTGTTTTCACAATGCAATAACTCTAATAGCCAGTGGATGGGCTTCAAGAATTTCCATAAGGCTTAATAGATCCTCAACATAAAGCACAAGAATAATTGATCTCAATTTGATGTGGAATCTACTTAGGTATCAATTTTTTCTCTTTCCTATTCTCTATTCTCTTCTTCAAGGAAAATGGAAATAATAATAATTATTACTACTACTCTTTCATGATGTGGGATGTATTATTTATACTCCCAAATGTTTAAAAATAATCAAATCAATCCTAGTTCAATAAGATACTGAATCCATGATTATAGGGGTAAATACTAATGTTAACATTTTAATCTCCAAAATTAAATTTTGTTCATAATCTTTTGGTTAATGCGAAAGAGAGACAGTAGTAGCATCATCAGGATCATAGCCTTCATTTATCATGAGACGCTACCACTTCTATTCATTGTTGCTACTGCTACCCTTTCCATGCTACGTACTTACCATCACTACCACTTGCCATCACTACAACCTATCATGCTGCGCATTGGCCTTCTTTGATCTGCCTACCATGGTTGCATCACGTGTGCTACTGGAAACCCTCACTACCTACAACAATCAAACCCTCGTTGCCTACAACAATCAAACCCTTGCTGCCTACATCGACTGCACACAGAGACACCTTTCCTTGTTGCAATAGTTGAGGCACCGCAAACTTCAACCTGGCTTGTCCCCTAGCTATGTTCAATGATGTGTCAAATTCACCACCTATTTGTTTCCACATGAAACTTAAAAACTATGGCACTGAGCTAGCATGTGGTTGGTGTGGCCACAGAAGATGTACCATCTGCACACCACACAAATGCCAAAGTTCCTAGGTATGATGACTAAGGACAACTTACTGACAATCATTGATGATGATGCTAGTGGTACAAGAGTCGTTGTCCTTGGAATTATCTATTATTTGTGGTGGGAATGCCCTAACTTTATTAAACTATAATGCTTATGTAAATAATATTTATATAATTTATATTATATATATATATATAATATGTATTAATGTATAATCATATCTCATATTAAAAAAAATAAATAAACTAATTCTTATCATTATTAAAATAATCATTAATTAAACAAAGATATTTAAATCAAATGAATTTAATTACATACATTTTATGAAGATATTTATTTTAAAAATTGGAAAAACTTTATGGTTCATCGCAGACATACTCCAGACTATCAAACTTGCAAAGGTAAATCCAAGGCTGCAAACAAGGAACACATGAGCCTTGGATGTTGCCATTGGCAGATATTATTCATTATTACATCAATGCCCTAGCCATCATTACTCTCAGCAAGAACAACTTTAACATATCATAGATGTGCTTCACTTACAAACATAGAGTACCCTTGGGGTCTATGCCCAAGGAAGACTGTCAAAATTAAGAGTCCATCAAATACAAAGGCTGATAGAGCATGTAGTAAAAAAGGAGAATATTTGAAGAAACAAGAAAGTGCAAAAGAATATAATAGAAACCCTTCCATCAGAAGAAGGAGGTCTACTTGTGATAGTGAAGAGGAGTTACCTCTTGATTCAGTGGTGCAATGGAAGACCTTGTTGATCCAAAAATCTATGTCTAAAAGTTTTGCTAAGGTAGTTAAAATGTGGGATTCTTTAGATAAAAAATTTCAAACTACTCTAAAAGTTGCAGAAGACTTAAGAGAGCAAAGTAGTGATCATTATCGTAGGAGGAAAAAAGAAGTTCAACATGCATACCAAAGGGATAAGCGCAATGTTGTTGTAGTAGAAGAAGTTGTGGAGACTAAATTGAATAATGATGGTGGGTGTGACATCTTCCACTATGAACATCCTAAGGATGTTGCCATGTTGTGTCACACTTATAGGAATCTAGGGTGTATGCTTTGAATCCACAACTATCAAAAAGATAAACAACTAGAAGATTGCCATATCCTCAAGGGAATCCCAAGTAGTACCACAAGAAACAATGTTATTATCCAAGTGGAACTCCACCATAACCATATGAGCAATATCAACAATGGTAGCAACCATAGTCATGGAGGATGCCACCACCACAATAGCACTACCCTTATAGGCAGCCAAATCCATATGGATACTATGTTCATCAACCCCTATCTCCATGTGACTCTTCAAGTCATGTTTCTCCTTTCCAACATCACTACCACCCTCTAGAATATCACCAAACTTATTCTACAACTCCTAGAGGAGATATCATATTCCATCCATACCATCCTCATGTGTTTGCACATGTTCCTCTATTCTCAACATATATACTACATGCTCCATCCATGCAAGATGAGCTTCCAAACTAGCCACAACAACATCATACTACAAGGGTCATTACTCTATAACTATTTAATCAACTAAAGGGTTTGGAACCTACATCTTGCAAATGACCATTCTTCTAATCCAACAGTCCTCCTAAGCCCTCACAAACTCATGCAACTAGTCACCCTACCCCTTCCTCATCCTCTACAAGCCACCAAATTGAGAGCCCTTCAAACCAAATGCCTTCCAAGATCCACATTGTTATGTTAATTCATGCCATATATAATTGGATCTAGGCTATCAACCTTTTCAAGAAATTAGCTAATCCTAGAAGTGCACTTACCTATTTGCATATTGTTGAGAATGAACTATGCAAAGCTCTTCTAGATTTATGTTTTTATGTTAATTTGATTTCACATGAGATGTATACTACTTAGAACCTACTGCCTCTCAAGAAGAGCAATATCATAGTAGAATTGGTAGACCAATCCATCACTGTTCCATTGGAACTAGTAGAAGATATTGTGGCCATTGTTTGTGTGCTGATTTCCTAGTAATCAAAGTTGAGAACTACAAAGGGGATTTTTCAATCATTATAGGAAGGACATGGCTAAGTACTATTGATGCAAAAATGAACATCAGAGATCTTTGCTTGGAAATTTTCAAGGAAAATGCATTTGAAAAGATTGAGAAGAAATGAGTTTCATGCATTTCATATAGCGATAGAGGGTGCAACTACATGCAAAAAATTTGGTTCGTGAAAAAAGCATCCATTTTTACATGTATGCCTATATGTAGTAGCCACAAAATAGGAGGGCATCCAATGAATAACAACTAATTTTAGAAGTAGCACACTTTCCATGGAACCTACTGAGAGCCTGACATATGCCTATGTTGAAGGCATGGATGAACTAAAGTAACTTCATCACTAATTCTCTAATGATGTAACTGATTATACATATTGGGAAGAGTTTGAAATCCCTAAAAATTTTAAATAAGAGCCCTTAGAGTTAAAAAATCTACCTACTAGCATGAAGTATGCATTTTTGAAAAATGAGAAGCTAGTCATCATTAATGTCAATCTTGCTCTTGAATAGAAACAAATTCTATTAAGGATGGTCAACAAATAACCAATAGTCTTTGCTTGGTCATATCTTGAACTCATAGGGATTGATCCTAGGATATGCCAGCATCATATCTACACTAATCTAGCCATAAAGCCAAAGAGGCAATTGCAACGATAAATGCACCCCAAATTAAAGTATATTTTCAAAGAGGAAATAAAACAACTCATCAAGGCAAGGTTTATCTATCCCGTTATAGATAGTAAGTGGGTTAGCCCACTCATGATTATGCCAAAGAAAGGTGGCAAGTGGCAGGTCTTCATTGACTTCTAGCTATTGAATATCACAACATTCAAAGAACACTTTCCATTCCATTTGTGGATCAAGTGTTGGACACTGTATCTGGGCATTGTTATTACAACTTTCTCGATGGTTATAGTGGCTATAACCAAATCCAGATAACAATAAAGGATTAAGCCAAAATAACATTCACAAGTCCCTAAGAAACTTTTCCATATCGAAATATGCCTTTTGGTTTATGTAATGCTTTTGCAACATTCTAATACTTGGTCTAAAGCATTTTTCAATAAAATATTGGTAGTAAGGTGAAAGTCTTCATGGATGACCTCTCCACCTATGGCACCACATTTGAGCAAGCCTTGAACCACCTTGAGCAAGTGCTTACAAGATGTGTGGAGATAAATCTTTAGCTTAATTGGCAGAAGAGCCATCTAATGATCTAGAAGGGCACTGTACTAGGCCATAGAATTTCTTAAGCAAGGATTGAGGTGGACCCTAAAAAGATAAGGGTCATCTAAGGAATAACTAGCCAATAGAAAATTGTTAAATATTTCCAATCATTCCTTGGACACATTGGCTACTATCAACATTTTGTAGAGAATTTCTCTAAGATCACAAAATCATTGGTTGAGATTACAAAGAAAGATGTTTCATTCATCTAGACTAAGGAATGCAAAAATGCATTCCAGAGCCTCAAGCAGAAGTTCATAGAGACTCTTATTCTACAAGAAATTGGCTAGTCTAGATCATTTCATATAATGATAGATGCATCAAATTATGCCTTGGGAGTCATGCTTATGTACTTGGACAACAAGAAACATCTATATTACATCCACTGCACAAGTCAAAGTATTATGAGGGCATAACTAAATTGCACCACAATGGAGAAAGAACTAATGGCAGTGGTGTGTGCTCTAGAGAAGTTTAGGTAGTATGTGCTTGGATACAAAGTGTTTGTAAAAACTAGCCATTGTGCCATTCACTTCTTTATGAACAAGCCAATAGTGAGCCCCTATATCATATAATGGTCGGTGATCTTGCAAGAATTTAATCTTACAATGGTAGACTCAAAAGAGATTGAGAATGTGATCACTAATCACTTGTCTCAATTACGATGGAATAACAAAAAGAAGGAGAGCTTGCTCTCTAACCAATTTCCTAATGAACTTCTCTTTATAGATGCAGTAAATGAATAAGTACCCAATGAACAAAAATGGTATGATGGCATCCTTAAAACACCACCAAATCTAGACTATATCATCCCAACTGCAAACTTTTCTAAGTGTTGGGATTAGACTCTCCACTGTCCCAAAGCATAGTCAACTTCTAGTGGAGAGCATAGTCACCATAGAGGCTAGTTTTTGCAAATTTTTCTAAGTGTTGAGACTATGCTCGACCCTAGTTAAGAGCATAGTCAACCTCTCATGAAAAGCATAGTTAACACGAAGGCTAGTTTTGCAAGTTTTTCTAAGTGTTAGCACATAGCCAGTTGCTGCAAATTTTTCTAAGTGCTAAGACTACACTCTCCACTAGCCCAGAGTGTAGGCAACCTCTAATGAAGTGTGTAGGCAGCAAAAGGATAGGTTTTCACAAGTTTTAACAAGTCCTAGGACTATGCTCACCTCCTAGTTGGAAGCATAGTTAGCCTCCCATGAGGAGCGTAGTCTACAAAAAACTCATTTTTCTCAAACTTCCTTAGCACTAGGACTAAGCTTTTCCCCAACCCAAAGATTAGTTAGCCTCTAGTGGAGAACATAGTCAGCACATGGCCATTTTTTTCTAAGTGTGGGACTATGCTCTCCCCTAATCCAATGTGTAGGCAAGCATAGTTAGCCAAAAAAATCTCCAATAGCCTCCATAGCATAGCAACGCCACTCAACTCAACTCCAACTCACCTTCGGCAAGTGTAGTTAACAAAATGTTTTATTTTTGTACCCCCTTTTGGCCCTAAAATTTTAACTACACTCAACCCCAGTAAGTAGTCTCCAAGTTTCAATTTTTTAGGTACCATGCAATCCTCTCAATGCATACACATGCAGTTGGTAGCATAGTCATAGTCTCACAGTCTCATAGAGTTTGGTAGAGCATAGTAAAGGACAACACCATCAATCTTGTGGAGAGCATAGTCCCAACCATCCCCTTCACCATGTGGCAACCATCCTACATCTTTTTCTAACCCTCGGCCTATAAATACCCATGCCCTCAACATTTTCAAAGTTGAAAAATTTCATAGTTGGCAAACTGAAGGGCTAGCAAATCTAACAAGCACTTAGGAGAGAACTAAAGGACATTGGAAAACCAAGAAGAGGCAAAGTTGTAGATAACCATAAACCCCCCACATCCCAATAGAACACCGTAGCTAATGGTACATTGTGATGGCCAACCTGGCAAGTACAAATACCTCAATAAAATGCTGCTAGTCTTCATAGCTGAACATCCCTAAGACTGTGACTACACTATCCACTACGCCTATTATACAACATGTAGCTTCTAACCCCTATTGATGTTAACTATGCTCAACCTGATTTGAGGTGATGTTCCGCTTCTCTCTCTCTCTCTCTCTCTCTCTCTCTCTCTCTCTCTCTCTCTCTCTCTTTCTTTGCATTTTTAACACTTTACTTGCATTTTTCATTGTTTAACTACATAGCTATGCCTAAAAATACACTCAGTCAATGGTCCACATGCTTTGACATCATCCACTTTAACAAAATTCTTGACTATGCTCATCCCCTTTGGCACTTGTCACTACGCTCGATCCCACTAACACCATTAACACTTTTAACATCACAAACATTTCCTGCACACTTAGCAGCATTTCACATTAGCATTGTAGCTAACCACACTACACCCTTGTTGCATCTAGTAAGTCCCTATTCGATTGGCCAAACTATTCAAGGTACCCTATCTCTACCTCCAATAGGCCCTGATGCAGATTCGGGGTTAGGCTATCTACTCATGGACCTCAGTGTTCCAACCACCGACATGTTTAGTTGCTACAATTTCTATCACTAGAAGGAGGGTTGAACTATTTTCTTTTTTAGACTCCATTATGGTTGTCTCACATACTCTCTACATCACTGTTGCTAGCTTCAAGGCAACATAGACCATAACACCTCTATGGACCTGTTGCACACATAGCAGTAGCTAGATCTTAGGCTAGTGTAGAAGTTGTCTACTAACTAGTTGATGTAGATTGGACCCCATTGTCAGTTCCCCTAAAACCCTACATAGTAATCTGAAGCACAAATATTTACTATATGCAAAATTCTTGATGCTTTTAGTTGGAGCGTAATTAGCTTTAGTGTAGAGAGCATAGTTAGCTCTAGTGTAGAAAGCGTAGTTAGCTTTCTAGCGTAGAAAGCATAGTTAGCTCTAGCATAGAGAGTGTAGTCAACTCCAACATATAGAGCATAGTCAACTCCAATGTAAAGAGCATCATCAACATAGTTAGTGGTGTTGGCAGTATTTTACAATTAGCAACCCTTGTAATCCCCATTGTGACTTAATCTACATTCATGAACTTAGAATAGCCTTCAACATCAGTCCCAAGCACACTTACCATCTTGTCCATCCAACAAGACACCAGGATTGACAGCCCTTCAAATCCAATAATGGTAAAGCCGAGGCAATTACTTAGGCTATGTGGTCAAGACCCAGAGTATGTCATGCTAAGCGATGAGTAATACAACGTCATTTATGCAAAGATTCAAGGAGGGCTATTTGTAGACCACTTGGACATGGAAGCAAAATGAGGCTATCAGATTATCCATCAGAATGGACTAGAGTATATCCCCTCCTCACTTAATATTATTCCATTCACATAGCCCTACCATTGGATATTAGCCTAGCTCATCCGAGTAGGTAAGCGTGATGTAGGAACAAACTACAAAGAGCTCCTACAAGAAAAAGAGGATGAGTTCAAAGCTTGCTCCAAGCATGAGGGCTCTTTCCACACCATCTTCCAATGAGTGATCCCTAGTCTAGCTTTTTTGTAGTCCCATTCACCCATTCTCCTTGAGATGGTCATAGCACCTGCATCACCTTCCAAGTCAATGCCTGTGATAGTGATGATTAGACATAACATACACATTATGATGCAGTAGCTCCCTTTAGCTTACCCTTCATGGAATCTTTGCCACCCATCCAACCATCATAGGCAACTTTGTTGTTAGCCAAGGCTTTGGGTTACCAAAAAAACCAACCTGAGGCCAATGGCTAGGCAATCATCCAATCCACATCCTTGGTTGCCACAGCGTAAGCTAAAGGCCTAACTCTGAGTGCCAGGATTTCTCTAAGTACACCCCATTTCCATTAAAACTTTTAGAGCTATTGGACCAACTACTAAAAGCTAGATACATCTAGTACAAGTAAATGTCCAAGGGTGCTCACAAAAAACATAATAGGTATTGTGAGCTACTAAGGAATCCCATGCTGGTAGCACCAAATGAGCCCCTAGTCTTGAGGCATTTTAGGTTGAACTAATTTTTCCTCTGGGGGGGGTTGTCCAACCATAACACTAATTTTTGCATAGCCTTGCAAGATGATTTGCAAAGGATGATTACCAAAGATGAGCTACTACTTGACACTACTAACCCAGTTAGGCCTCAAAACCAATCCATGAGGGCATACAATAATCCTCTACACGCAAATGATGTTAGCTATGTCATAAATTCTATCAATGTTTATGACAACCTAGAACTGGTGTAGTGGCCATTCATGGTCTATGTGCCTTTTGCTATCACAAGGGTCCCCTTGGACCCTAGGGGTTTGAGGCCTCCTTTCATCGTTAGAGTGCCACCTCAGGCACCCACATTGCCTTTCAGGCTACAACAACAATTGGTTAGCCATCCTTTGTCATTAGGGTGCCACAACATGTTGGTCCCTCACCTACCTAAAGCCTAGTAGTGGGCAACACATCAGTCCCTTCTAGTCTAAGGGCTAACTTTGTTGGCAATGTGGGAAAATCCCCAAGGTGGCCACACAAGAGACCCAATGAGCATCTAACAAACAAGATGGTTAGGCAATGTAGAGACCAAAAAGTGCTAGGTCCACCAAAGCCAATACCCATATCTATGGTTTCCATGGCCAAAACAACTAAACAGGCCATGACAAGCAAATCACAAAGGAGCACTAAGGCTCCTAAGAAAACTAACCAAGCAAAGCCCAAATCACCTCCACAAGAGATCCATCACTTAGGCCACTTGGAAGAAGTTAGAACCAACAAACGCACAACTAATAGCAAAGACTTCATGGATGCATTAGCCTAATTTAAGCAAGCACTAAAATAAAAGAACATAACATTGAGCCTATATGACCTAATCATGACCTCATCTACCCATGGCAAAGCACTAACATAGATGTTGACTTCCATTCCTATCATAGAGGACATCCCTATAGATGAGAACTCCATCCATGAAGTGATGTTGCCTTCTACATCCCAAGGAATCAAGTTCCATATCCCCAGTGTTTTATGATGAAGTAATTAAGGCCAATCCTAAGAGGGGATAGGTCATAATAGCCTCCATGTTCATCACCATACGTGTCAGGAAATGCAAGATTTAGAGAGTGCATGTTGATGACAGAGAAGCAAAAAATGTAATTCTATACACCATCATTAACAAACAAGGCCTCATGGATTAGATTAGACTAACAAAACCCACATTTCTAAAATCCTTTAACAAGTCGAGCATCATCATTAGGGGCACCATCACCATAGCCTTTGTAGTAGGGGAGCAATTCCCCATCACTGCTAAATTCATTGTTGTAGAGGAAATCTTAGGTTTCAACTTAATATTGGATAGACCTTGGCTGGCCTAATTATAAGCTATCTCCTCTCCAATTCATTAAAAAATCCACCTCCTGTACAAAGGTGGTGAAGTTATCATCCATGATGATAACGTAGCCCCTTTGGCCATCAACAATGTGGACATGGAGCAAGGGTCAAAGGTGGTGTTTCTTGATAACATGTTCATAGCAAAGGATGAGAACAAGACGCATGAGGCAAACACACCCAAAAAGATAGAAGAAGCTAAAGACCTCCTAGAAGATGCCCTTTGGGTAGAATTGTCCTTTGACATAGCAAATGAGGGTCAAGGAAATTACCAGATAGCACAATCCAAACCCTATGTGCCCCCTAACCCACATCAAGCTAGGAAGCAACTATGCAACTAAGGTATCCCCTTAGTCCAAAACATGCTAGGCACCTACCTGCCATCTACCATCATGCATCTTGTATTTTACCTTTTTACTTACGTTGCATTTGTTTTCCTTAGATCAGTGTTACTTTCTACTTATTGTGGCTCATGTTATTATGCATCAGTTCACTTTGTTTATGCATTTTCTTGCTTTATTTATGCATTCATCTACTTTGTTTACAAATTTTCCCATTTATCATGAAAAATATCAAAGTGCATAAAATCATAAACACAAAAATCACCAAAAAGAGAGATAGCAACACATGGCCCAGATTGGCCTTAATCTATCACCTTCAATCCCATTGCAATGGCCTAGAATAGCCCTAAACTAGCAATTGGTAGCCTAAAATGGCCTTAAACTATCACAATGGCCTAAAATGGCCTTAAATTATAGCAATACCATTGGCTCGGAATGGCCCTAAACTATAGCAATACCATTGGCCCGGAATGACCCTAAACTAGCAATTAGTAGTCTAAAATGGCCTTAAACTATCATAATGACCCAAAATGGCCTTACACTATAGCAATAACATTTGCCCAAAATGGCCCTAAACTAGCAATTAGTAGCCTGAAATGGCCTTAAACTATTGTAGTGGCCTAAAATGGCCTTAAACTATAGCAATACCATTGTCCTAGAATGGTCCTAAACTAGCAATTAGCAACCCAAAATGGCTGTAAACTATAGCAATACCATTGGCCCAAAATGGCCCTAAAATAGCAATTAGTAGCTCAAAATGACCTTCAACTATCACAGTGGCCTAAAATGGCCTTAAAATATAGCAATACCATTGGCCAAGAATGGCCTTAAACTATCATCGTGGCCTGCTATGTCCTTAAACTAGCAACGCATAGCCTGAAATGGCCAAAAAATAGCATTGACCCTCCTACTATGGCCTTAAATTGGCATGGGTTCCATCAAGGCTTTAAACTAACAACAGACATGTCATGGCTCACAATGGGCCTAACTTACATACTCATAGCAAATGTAATAAAATCGTCATATAGGGATAAAAATTTACACATAGAAAATAATCATCCATAGCAAATGTAATATGCATAGCAATACATCACATGGCAAAAACATAGCAAAAACACCTAATGGAAGGTACATCCGGTCATGCTCAACCAGTTGCACTAAGTGGGGGTGGAGGTTCTTCTTCCTCCACTACATCACTAGGGCCTACAACATTACGTGGTACCTACCACAACCATTAGAAAACATGCATGATTAGTAAGCAAACATGCACTATACGAGCTAACTCAAAAAAATAAAAAGCATTAAAAACTAATTAACCTAAGAGGGTCCCACATCAATGAGTTCTAAAGGTAATTTTCCAAGGCTAGCCTCCAAGCGATAGAGGATCTCAACTTCAAAAAGTTACGTCCAGTCCTACTAGCCAAAGCTAATACTTGCAAGGGTCTTACCTTTGTCTATAGTGGTCCATGTGAGTGGCTCCATATAAAATGTAGTAAAAGAGGCCTCTCTAAAGGAGGTGATGATCTCCTTCATAGGAGAGTCACTCATGACTGTACTCTAAGTGAACAAGTCATATGCCTACTTCCCACTAGTCACCTCGAGAAAATATTAAGGTAGCAATGTTCAATAGACTCCTCCTTGTACCATCATAGGTACATGTCACACTCTCACTTTTACTAATGCCTATGATTCTTTTACATCTTTTCCCACCAATAAACCTTGATGCTATTATTCTTCCAATCTTGATTCTTCTAGGTGAGCAAATCCATTTGGATCCACTACTCTACCAACTCCCACATGATCTCATTCTTACCTCTAAGAGCTATCTATTACCTAGCATACTCAATCTCAAAGTTATGCCAAGTGCAATCTCCTTGCAATCTAGCCACTATAAAGTTGTATTTGGATTGAAGATCTTTGATCATATCATCCTAACTAATCAGCCTCTCTTATAGTTGATGCACATGTTTCCACAAGTGATCATTCAAGTGCCTATAGATCCATAACACCTTTGCACAAGAAAGCACACACTTGTTTGATATCTCATACATAGGGCAAGGTACCTAATCAACTTTAGGAGGAAGGTTGATTAGGGCATCCACCTTGGCCACCTTGCTCAAATCCCACTGTAGCTTAGGACCTATAGGCATACAACATCATATTAATATTAAACAAAAACTAAGAATTTAACCAGTAAATAATATAGCATAGAGTAGAATAGCATCGCACACATACCAAGCTTAGGGTCCACTTATCACAAGCAATCCAACATGTCCTAAACACCGCCTTTGATGAAGGAAAATTTATCTAGCATCTCTACCAATGACTCCATACAATAGGTAGATGTAGGACTGTTGGTGGGAATATTTGATGCTGTAACACAATGATGTAATTAGCACATGTCCTAATAGCTAAAGATACTAGAGTGATTATGGGAAGACAGATGGCAATACAAATGAATTACCTATCAAGCCCTTAGGCATAAGTGCAAGGGGCTCATCTAGCTATGTACCATCAAACAAACTATCAAAATCATTCTAATTAAGGTGCAGCAACCCCTCTTCTTCCAACTCTCAAAGGATCTCTACCACCTCATGAAGCTAATCTCCATGAGCCACCTCCTCCTCAACTTGGGGAGGTGCTTCCTCTACTACCGTCTCAATCATTGCTCTTGCAGTTGTCTCTTCTTCTTCTGCAATTAACACACATGTACACATATAACACATCATTATGCGTAGCACATTACTAGCTAATTAATAGTATGCCATAAAAGAAAAATATAAAAAAATAATATATACATGAATGTAACTTAGCCATCTAAGACACTACACATGCTAACCTACAACATCTACATGCAAGCTTTGAAGCTTGATGTGAATCCTCTTGCTACTTAGCTTCCTAATCCTAGGGGTAACTTCCTCTTGAGGATGCAACCTCTTGATCTTGGCCTTAGATGATCCCACCATCTCTACTATGTAGTGATCTACCTTTCTTACATCCCTGGTACCAACTGGACGACCCTCACTTGTACTATCACACGAATAATGTGAGTGCCCCACAGGACCCTTGGTCATTACTGATAACAACGATCCCCTCTAGGAGATCCTACATGCATGTGGTCAAGAATATATGCTTGATTCATGGCCTAGACAGCTACTCATGATCCTGCACTACCCATCACCCATCATCTCACACAACCAAAAGCTCCACAAACCTTCACAAGTATCCTGCAAAGAATACAAAGTGGATGTGAGACCTTGCCTTAAGGTTGAATCAAAGCCTAGAAATCTCTACATGTAGGCTGGTGGATATGTACATGGCCTAGTTGAACCTCGTACCCTTTAGCAATACCTCCTTCATCATCTGTGCTTATTCCTCCCCTAGGATCTTTTCTTAGGAAAGTAGCTTTGGAAAGGCATGAGTGCGGAATAAAGGGTAGAGCTCTCACACCTTAAGCACTAGCACATCTTTGATCAGTATGTCTTTGTGAGATCAAGTGGCCCCAACTAGTCCTTGATCTCCCCTCTACATTCCATCTCCCTAGTAGCCTTGTTGACAATCATCAAGCCATTAGCGAGGATGCCAAAGAGATTAGCAAAGAAGGCCTCACTGAGGTCCCACACTTCCATCACACTGCACACCTAGGTGATAAATTGCCTAATGTCACTACTAAAGGATTCTATGATGGTGATCATTTTGGCCATTGGGATACTCAGGTTAAGGGCCAAGAATAGGTCCATTAACCCAACATGCATAAGCCAAGCTATCAATGCATCTGGCACTTTGTGGCATCACCATATTTCATGATGAGGGTGGCCTCTATGTGACCCATAGTGATCATCATCACCCTGATTGAGGCAACTTTCATTGCAACACAAAGCAAACCAACATTAGCATCATGCAAATGAGGCAGACTAAAAGGCATACGCAAGCAACCACATGAGCCAAAACATAGGTATGTAAGTGGCACAAATAGGATGTGAGATGGAGGTGGCGCTATAAACACCTCCTTGGTGTTAATCACACCAACTGCCCACTCCTCATCCAACCAACCATGGGTCCTACATCACTCATATGCCTTTTGGTATCAAGAAATGTAGGTCTCTAGATTATGCACCACCTGCTCAATCGTGGCCACCCAAACATTCATGCTAGATGAGAACACCTCCAGGGTAGTACTGGTTAAGGCTAGAGTAGTTGCTTTATCATGCAAGCCCTCCTCATCAACTCTAAACCTAGCATTAACCATGATATGTTAGTAATTTAACATGAGCAAGTAGCACAAAACACTATGAGAGCCATAAAAGCACTTGCCCTTCATCACAATAGATGGTTCCAAGTGGGTTCTAGAATAGGGTATGCACCTACTACATGATAAAAAGGGTGTTACTCATCCTATAACATTCAAACCCCATCATGTGCTATACTTTGAATAACTACCAAACTCTCCTAGGACCTCTACTTGAGCCTCCTGCCCCATCAACATTTGTAGTGGGCTCATTTAAGACAAACTTCAAGATGCTCCATTTAGTCCCAAGTACTAATGTCAAAGTGATGGCACTAGTAGCCTCCACCACTAGGTGTGACCACATGATCACACTAAATTACTGCAATAAGTATTCCAAGAACTTCCAACCTCCTAGTCAGAACCACACTACCTAATGATCCACTCTTATATCTGGTGTAGGCATGTTAGGAATGGGTTTTCTTATGCATCATAGGATGCCCACAAGCTCAATGACGATCAAAATGGATTTCAGCAACACCCTGCAACCATCAAGCAATAGGCAAAGTGTTAGTATACATACATAGATGCAAATTTTGGCATTAAATTACAAGATAAATTAGCAAAACTAGCAAAATATAATCCAAACTAACAAAGAATTCCTAATTTTGACAATACACTTTGGGGCCCCACAGGTATAGGATGTTGATTAACTCCTTTGACGTGCCTAGCACTCACTATGGTATAGCACATTTTATAGGATTAATACTACATTTTTGCAAGTTTAGCACTATGTTTTGCAAGTTTAGCACTGCACATAGTTAGCAAAAATCTTTTCTAACTCTGGACTACCTCAATGGAGAGCATAGTCCCCAAATAGCAAAATTTTGACTAACTCTTGGACTACCCCTAACTACGCTCTAGAACATGGAGAGCATAGTCTCATGGAGAGCGTGGTCAGAAAATAGACACCTAGTAGCAGCTACTCTTCTCATGCAAAGAGTGTAGTCCCATGGCTATGGAGAGTGTAGTCTCCCTACAGCACCACACCCAACAATTGACCTTGCCCTACCACTGTGGCAGGCCATGCGACTATCACTACCTCTAAGAAAAATAAAAAAAATAGATGCACAAACCCCACTGATCATGTTTGTGAGACCCTGCAGTCACCCCATAGTGCACAATGGTGGCCACAACCCTAAATAGTCATACCTCAAAGCAGCTATAAGCTCCATGAGAGAAAATAATGGAAAAACATAATGAAAACAAATAATGTATCAAAACCCTATCTCCCCCCACCTTACCCCCACCATACCTACTATAGTGTACCCATAGTGCTAAACCCTACAACCTTGCAAAATCTCCAAACCCTGCATGCACCTTAATCTCCTATGTGACCCTAAATCTTATGCCCATAAATGAATGTAAAAAAAGCAAACAACAACAAGGAGGCATGCAATCATGGCCGCAATCCCCTACGGTCACTTTGCAGTGTGCGATGGCTACCATGGCCTCTACAGCTATGCCACAGCATGCCACACATGAAACCCTAAGCCCTGCAACCCTTAGCCACATGTCATGCAAATGCCAAAAAAAGAGGAAGAAAAAATGTAGAACAATACGGCACATAATTTCAACCGTGATCCCTTGTGGCCACATTGCACTACATGATGACTTCCACAACCCTGCATGATCACGTCATGGCATCCAAACCCTATGACCCCCAAAACCTTGTGTGTAGCCCTAGTTTGCATGCAACTCTAGCCCATGATCAATCCTAGACCCTGCATAGGCACAATGGAGAGAACAAACAAATAAAACCCTCACCACTACCACACCATGCCATGGATGGTGCATAGCTGTAGCGGCCATGGCCATGGCAAGGTATGCAAGGTAGCGCACAAGACTATGCTCCCAAGCCCTCAATCCAAAAAAAGCAAAAGGATGAAACAAAAAATGAAGGCAAAGGGGGAGAGCATACTCAATGTACCTAGCTAATGAAGATGGCCTCCTCTCATCCACATGTGCCTATGGAAAATGTCTTAGTGTCCTCTCTCCCTTAGCAACATTTGCCAGTCCTGGGTGCAAGCATTTGCTCTAGTGTGTCATCTTCTCCCCAACTACGCTTTCCACTAAACTTAATGGTAGAAGAAATGGCAAGACTATGCTCCTAATGTTATGGTGAAATGGCAAAAATAACAAGTTACCATGGTGAAATCATGCATATATACCCCCTGGTGTCATTTAATAACCCACAAACCTGGGACTATGCTCCACATCAAATGCCCAATGGAGAGCATAGTTGGATGAGAGCATAGTCAACCATACTTAGCCTAAAATTGTAGATTTTTGCTACCCTATAAATGCATGAGTCAATTCCACTCCCAAGCATGACCAACCCTCCTTGAAATGACATGTTTTATGCATCCACGGCCTGTCAAAGTCCAAAACTTGCACAAAAATGTTTACCTTCCATAGCAACTTGCATGCATACTTAGGAAAATTTCATTGGATTGCTTTTCTCATTCATGCATATTAACTTTGTCAAACATGTGCCACTTGATGTTTTTTTGGTTTATTTTGTAGGAACATGACATGTCTATGCATGAGCAAATCTTCTCACCTTTGGTCCTCATGGGGCCTCATGGTGATATTAAGCAATGCATTAACCTTCACTACCTAAACCTTAAGCCTAGCACCTACAACGAGTACATAGCAACCATGAAGCCCCACTAAACTGGCTTGACCATCTAGTTAAGGCTCTAGATCTAGAGGTAGGGGACATCACAGAGGATCCCCATGTCGAGATCCCTATGGCTACACCTAACAACGAGACAAGAACCCTAAAACTAAGCTCCTTTCTAAAATCCTAATATGCTCAAGACATCACTAAAATAATTGATGATAACATCAAAGCATTTACATGGTTATATGAGGACATGCCAAGCCTAAATCCCCAACTAATCCAACATAACATCATTCTCGATCCCTACATCAAACTAGTTAAGTAAAAAGTGCGCAAGGTTAGACCTGAGGTGGTGTTGGTAGTCTGTGACAAGATCACCAATCTTTACAAAGCTAGTTTCATCTAGGTTGTTGACTATGTAGACTAGGTCTCCAAAATTGTAGTTGTACCTAAGAAAAATGGAAGTATGTGCATTTGCATAGACTTCCAGGACCTAAACAAGGCAACCATCAAAGATAACTTCCTATTGCCTAATATCAATCAATTGATTGATACCACAGCTAGACACACCTTGTTGTCCTTCATGGATGAGTTCTTAGGCTACAACCAAATTAGGATCAACCTTAAGCATCAGCTCAGTACAACTTTCATGACCCCCTAGGGTATGTTTTGCTACATAATGATGCCTTTTGGACTAAAGAACATAGGAGCAACATATCAACATGTAATGATGTACATCTTTAGTGACTACATGCTTAGTTTGCTCAATGACTACGTAGATGATATTGCAATTAAGTCCAAAGTGGCCCACAACCATGCAAATGGCTTAGACTTAGTGCTTAAATGTTTCCTAAAACATGAGCTTAGGCTAAACCATAAGAAGTGTGTTTTTAACATCAAAATAGGAACGATGCTCAACTTTGTAGTATCCAAAGTAGGTATATGTGTAGATCCTAACAAGCTTAAGGTGATAACCAACTTAGTGCCACCGGTTAACCTTAAGGAGGTACGAGGATTGCAGGGTAGGCTACAATTCATACGTAGGTTTATCGCCTAGTTAACTAACAAGTTACAAGCAATGTCACATTTGCTCAAGAAAGGAGCCCACTTTGAGTGGACAGCTCAATGCCAACAAGCATTTAACAACATTAAGCAAGAGTTAGCGCAACTGCCTATAGTTCATCCTACATAAGAAGATAAGCCTTTTAACATCTACCTTGCTAGTTCTAACATGTTCATCACTTCTCTACTTTGCCAAAAGTGAGATGCTAGTGTAAAGGTCCCAGTCTACTACTTAAGTCATGCATTAGTAGCCCACGAAATGAGATACAACAATGTGAAAAAGTATTGCCTTTCCCTAGTCTTCTCACTAAAGACATGGAGGAATTACCTCTTCCACAGCTAAGTTAATATCATTTTCAAGAACAATGTACTTCAAGCTCTAACAATGAATACCTACAAAAGTAGTTGCATTACACAATGGAAAGTAATAATAGTGGATTTTGACCTATGTTATGGCATGCAAGCCAAAGGTCAAGCTGTAGCCACATAACTTACAGCTTCACTAATAGATGATCAAGCCACCATAGACTCAAAATTCTCAGATGAGCATGTTAGCAGTATTTGCCAAGTGCTTGACAACTATGAGGCACTCCTACATTTCGACGAAGCCTCAACCTATCGAGGGGGTAGCACCGCTACCATTATCACATTTTCCTCTAGGGAGATCTGACCCTTTGCATATCATTTCACATTTCCTTGTACCAACACGTGACCTAGGGATCCAATGCATAGTGATCCAAGGTGATTTACAACTAGTGGTCAATTAGGTAACAGAAGTCTACACCTATAAAGCACAACATTTATAGCCTTATTATTACTTGGCAAAAATCTTTCTCCAACAATTTTTAGTAGGGGATGTCCAACATGTTCCCCAAGGTGAAAATGTCATCATTGATGCACTTGCAACATTAGCCCTTAGCATAGCACCTAGCATGTTCAACACATTGCCCACCTTGGTGGGAGATTGCACTGCACCTATCATGCAAACCATCAAAAATGTATCCATAGACACAGTCATCACCACCCACATAAAAGAGTGGTATGATGATATCAAGGTGTACCTTCTACCAGGTGAGCCTCCAGAACACTAACCCCTACTCAAAAAGACATAGTACATAAACGTTTGTAGCAATACGTCATCGTAGGTGATAACAAGTTATGTCACAAATCCTACAATGGCATCCTGCTAACCTGCATAAGAAAAAGTGAACCAAACATAATCATTGAACAACTCCACAAAGGACTGTGTGGAGGTCACATACCACCTAGGGCAATGGTAGCAAAAATCATATGGTTAGACTACTCTTGGCCTTACATGGAATGCAATTGCATCCAGAAGGTCAAAACATGTGACACTTGTTAGTGACATACCAACTTAATGCACATGCCCTCAACTAAATTAAAAACAACACAAATCACATGGTCATTCCAATGCTAGGGCCTTGACATCATCAAACCCATAACACCTAAGTCCTCTACAGGGCATAGCTTCATAGTAACTACAATAGAATATTTCACCAAGTAGGCCAAAGTTGTTCCCCATAGGAAGAAGACATTACAGCAGGTTTGCAAGTTCATGTTGGACAACATAGTTACCCATTTCAACTTGCCCATGACCATAGTAATAGATAATGGACCACAATCTAGTACCACCAAAACCAAAGCCTTTTGTAAGCACTTTGGCATCAAACACTCATTTTCATCGCCATACTACCCTCAAGTCAATGGGCAAGCAAAAGCCAGCAACAAAGTCATCATCAACCTTCTCAAGATGATGCTAAGCAATAGTAAATGATGATGGCATGAGAAACTAGTCTTTGCACTTTGGACCTACTACACGATGCATCAAACAGCAATAGGTATGATGCCTTATAGCCTTGTCTATGGATCTGAAGTAGTTTTGCTACTTAAATTGTAGGTTCAATCACTCCGAGTGATCCTCTTGGACTTTATCAATGAAGGTTAGAACTATGAGTTAAGAATCATAGACCTTAACTTAATAGAGGAAGAGTGCATGCACATGCTTGATCACATTGACTGGTATCAAGAAAAGCAATGGCAAAAGTATCATCACAACCAACATCAACGCCCAATTAGGAAAGGAGAACTAGTCCTCAAAGCCATTTGCAAACTTGAAATAAATTCTTAGCCAACTTGGAAGAGCCTTTCCTGGTCACTAAGGCCTATGAAAATGGAGCATTCAAGCTTGTTGGTCAAGACAAAAATAATTTTTCCAATCCTATGAAGCATTCACACCTAAAGCCATACTATATTTAGCATGCAACATCACACACCAATGAAGCAACGTAAGCATTCACTTGCTATGATACTAAACTGGCATAGCACATCTGCCATGATGTTAAACTAGCATAGTTGTCTGCTATGACATTAAAATGACATAGCACATCCACTATGATGCTAAACTAGTATAGTCATCTACTACAACGTTAAACTAGTAGAGGTTCGCTATGACTATAAACTAGCACAGCTCGTCCTTTCATCATATCATGACATTAAACTGGCACAATGCATCTACTAATACTATAAACTAGTAGTCTGCCATGACTTTATAGTGGCACAGCACATCTACTAAGATGTTAAGCTAGCATAGAGCAATCTGCTAGGGCTACGAACTAGTGTAGCATGATCTGCCAAGATCTTAAATTGGGCCCAACGGTCTACTAGGACCTTAACCTAGCAAAACCATGGTCTACGAAGACCTTAAATTGGGATCACAGTCAACCATTAATGATTTTTCGACCCTTCTACAAAAAGCAAGCGAGCACGCTATAGTTCTATAATAAAGCCCTTGCAATCTATGCAACCTGTGTTGCTAGTGTAATTTTCTACATTTTGTCATCTATAGTCTATTTATATTCATGTCTTGTGTGGCTTTCTTGTCTTCTCAGAGTTGTGTTTGTAGGAAAAAGTCCCAAGCATTCATGCAAAGGTGCATCTCATTGTAGCAGCAAGTCATCACATTGCTCTGATGTGCCTGATTAGACTAGCTAAACCTCTCAAGAGTGAAAATCCCTACTATCCCATTATAGCCTACTCACATCCACTCCTACATTTCCTATACCCTTTCATTCCCCTACATAGCATAAATTGAAAACCTTTTTGATGCTCATGTGTTGTGATCACATGGCATCCTCTTCACATCTCGCATCAAATGTTAGTTTCCCAAGGCAAACGTAACATAAGTCATCCTATGGGAAGCCTCTATTAGCTGATCAAAGCCCAGGTGGATGTAACATAAGTCATTCTAGGGAGGAAACACCTATCGTACAAATGCATTATAGTGCAAAGCCCATTGAGTGACATGCAATTCACTTGCTGGGATGCACTTCACAGCAAGCATTTAGTACCATGCAGAACACAAAGAAGGTTCACCTCACCACCAAAAAGCAAAAAATCATAAAAAAATAAAAGCAAAGGAGAAATGCACATATCCAAGCAACCCAATAGCACTGTAATTTCACAACCAGTTCAACCCTGAATCCACACCGACTCTCTCACAAGCACTCCAATGAGAGGTCAATGTTCTCAAGGTTAAGCCACTCTAGTGCCATGGTCACCATTAGCCATGATATCCTTGCATCACAACTTTTCATTTGCACCTCATCTTCCCTTTAATCCCTAGTACATCACCTACACCTTTTACTCTTACTTCTCACCTATCATCTAGCATACCACTATCCACAACACTCTTAAGCATGATGCAACAACATTTAATTAAGTACTAAAGAGAAATGTTGGTGCCAAGTCTACTATGGTGTTTTTCTATTCTTTTTCAATGTTCCTTGGGCCATTCCTCCAAACATCAACAAAGAGGGATCAATGAAACACAACCAATCTAGACTACAGCATCTCGACTGCAAATTTTTCTAATGAAACACCACCAAAACTGAACTATAGCATCTTGACTACAAATTTCTCTAAGTGTTGAGACTATGCTCTCCACTGCCCAAGAGCATAGTCAGCTTCCAATGGAGAGCATAGTTAGCATGAAAACCAATTTTCATAAATTTTTCTAAGTGTTGAGACTACACTTGACCCCAATTGAGTGCATAGTCAACCTCTCGTGGAGAGTGTAGTCAACACAAAGGTCAATTTTGCAATTTTTTCAAGTGTCATCACAAAGCCAATTGCTACAAATTTGTCTAAGTCCTGAGACTGTGCTCTCCACTACCCCAGATCATAGTCAACCTCTAGTGGAGAGTGTAGTCAATAAAAGGGTGGGTTTTCACAAGTTTCTACAAGTCCTAGGACTACGCTCACCCCCTAGTTGGAAGCATAGTTAGCCTCCCATGGGGAACATAGTTTCCAAAAAACTCATTTTTCTCAAACTTCTTCAACATTAGGACTACGCTCTCCCCCAACCTAGAGCATAGTTAGCCTCCAATGAAGAGCATAGTCAGCACATGACCATTTTTTGCATTTTTTTCCTAAGTGTGAAACTATGCTCTCCCCTAGCCCAAAACGTAGTCAAGTGTAATCAACCAGAAAAGTCTCCAACAGCCTCCACAGCACAACAACATCACTCAAATTTGCTCAAACTCACTTTTGGTAAGCATAGTTAGCAAAATTTTTTCTTTTTATATCTCCTTTTGGCCCCAAAATTGTAACTACACTTACTCCCATGTGAGAGTGTGAAGAGAATAGTCCCAAAGCATAGTCTCCAAATTTTATTTTTTTACGTAGCTTGCAATCTCATAGTTTCACAGAGTTTGGCAAAGCACAACACCACCAACCTAGTGAAGAGCATAGTAGGTGAGAGTGTAGTCCTAACTATATCATCTGCCATGTGGTAGCCATCTTGCATCTTCTACTAACCCTAGGCCTATAAATACCTACATCCTCAACATTTTTAGGGTTGGCAAATTTTAGAGTTGGCAAACCAAAGGGCTAGAAAATCTAAAGAGTGCTTAGAAGAGAACTAAAAGGCATTGGCAAACCAAGAAGAGGCAAATTTTTAAACCACTGTAGATCCTCCCACAGCCCAACAAAACATCACAGCCAATGATACACCATGGTGGCCAACCCAATAGGCACAAACACCTCAGTAGTATGCTAGTCTTCATGACCATATACCCTTGAGACTGTGACTGCATTATCCACTATGCCTATTGTACAACGTGTACCTTATAACCCCTTTTGGTGTTAACTACGTTCAATCCCATTTGGGGTGGTGGTTTACTTCTCTCTCTCTCTCTCTCTCTCTCTCTCTCTCTCTCTCTCTCTCT